>ONZH01018810.1:0-72877 GCA_900303285.1 Rhinella marina | reverse complement strand
CAGTCGATACGGACGCAGCGATACCTAATATGTTTATCTTTCTTTTTTTTACTTTTTTTTTTTTTTTTTTGCCTTTTTTTTGAAAATGGCATTTTTTTTTTGTTGAAACTTTTTATTTTTTTAGGAAACTTTATTTTTTAACTTTTTTTAAACTTTATTTAACTTTTGGGGGTCTGATCCCCTTTACAATGCAGTACAATACTTTTGTATTGTAATGCAATGGCTGTAAGTGTATTACTCAATGTAATACACTTACAGCCTGCTTCTTGTGCGATCCAGGGGGCTGGATCGCACAGGCACGCAGGGATAACAGCCATGATGCATCGGGCTGCTATCCGAGCCATCGGGTCCCCGTCACAGCAGCGCGGGGACCCGATGGCCCCCCGCTCGCCATTCTGAATTCCATTAACTCCCGCACACCACATGTGCCGCGGTCAGCGCTGACCGCGGCACATGAAGGGTTAATGCGCCGGCATCGGTGTTTTCACCGATGCTGGCGCATTCAGCAGTGGTCCGGCACCTTGGCACAGCCGGACCCCCACCGCTGATTGGGCGGGCACACCTCCTCCGTACACTTACGGCGCTGGGACTAGTGTCCCGGCTTTTTGCGCCGTACATGTACGGCGCTGGGACTCTAAGGGTTAAATAACTATTTGCCGCGTTATTCGCCATCCAAACAGAAAAGCGTGATATTGTGCTGACGTAGTCAAGTGAAGTTGAATTGCCCAAAAAAGAGTAAAGACGTGGTTCTGGGCTCGTTCGTTTTACATTGATAGTTGCAGCGTCAGTCTGTATATAAACAAAGTGTATAGTGCTGTGCAGTAACCCATTGTCCTGCAGTTCAGTAACCCACTGACGTAGGTGACCATATTTCTGAAAGAAATAGTTAAGCCGTTGTGCAAGGCAGTGAGCAAAGTATAATTTTTGGGGTGATTGTTCATTTTATTTTAAATTTTTTTTATGAAACAGGATGTCAGATAGAGGGGTGACAGGCTCTTCACAGGGGAGGGGCAGTGGCACAAATTTTTCGGAAACAGGCACAGGTCTCAGCAGAGGAAAGGGACGTGGCATTATGGGTCACTCGGCGAGGCCGCAGCTACCGGTGTCATCTAGTGGTCGTGTGTTGACCACCAACCCAGATGTTTTAGAATGATTGACTCTGTCATCCACTTCCTACCAGATGACATTTGAAACCCCCAGCCAAGAGTCGGTGGGTTCGACAGACACAACCCTTAGTTGGGATGGGCTAGGAGCAGCTCCAGTGCCCTCACCTGTCCTCAACCTGCCTCTGTCCTTTTCAGTTCCCTCAGCCAGAGAAGTACTATATGCAATGGGCTCTGAGCCACTATACTGCGAGGATGAACTACTTGAGGACAGTCAGCAGCTACTGGGAAGCCAAGAGGTGGGGCAGAAATCCGCTCCTTCCAGTAGGCGGTCAAGTACTGATGAGGAGAGTGTAGTGGGAGGTGATGTTGAGAGCGGTCAGGCTTTGTACACGGAGACAGTTGAGGAGGACATTAGCGACGTGTAAATTGTAGTTGATGATGATGTAGCCGATCGCACTTGGGAGCCGGGTGAAGCAAGGGCTTCATCATTATCATCATCTGCAGACGAGACTGACAGCTTGCGTGTCAGGCAGCGGTGCAGCCAGCAAGTCGGTAGTGTGGCCATTAGTCAGCGGAGTGGCAGCAGTGCGAGGTCGGGAGCCAAACGGGCACAGGGTAGACTGCACTCTTCGCAGGTGCTTTCCGGCCATGAAAAGAGCGGCGCAGGGGCTCAGCCAGGTAGCAGAGGTACCATTCAGTCAGTGCGGAGTGTTGGTGGTAAAATCGCTTACTCGGCGGTGTGGAAGTTTTTTGTTAAGACGCCTGAGGTGAACATGGCTATATGTAGAATCTGTGGTCAGAAAGTGAAGCGTGGCCAGGGTGCGTGGATCAGATGTGGCGTCCAGTCGGCAGCAGCAGCAACAGCAGCATCACCCAGTGGCACGCAGCCCATTTCAGGCATTCAAGGCTCCAGCACCTCTGCTAAAGGGAGCTGTCTGTCATTATCTACCGCTCCTGCTCCTCCTCCTCTTATTCCTCTCCACTCATTACGGCAGCAGTCGTTCACCGAGGTGATTGCAAAGAGACAGCAGTACGTGTCCAGCCATCCTACAGCGCAGAAGCTGACCGTGCTCCTGTGCAAGTTGCTCGTGCTGCAGTCCCTCCCTTTTCAACTGGTGGACTCTTCACCGTTCAGAGAAATGATGGCTTGTGCCGAGCCTAGGTGGAGAGTGCCAAGCGGTCATTACTTTTCCAAAAAGTCAGTCCCAGCCCTGCACAAATATGTAGAAGAGAAGGTGGCCCAGTCCTTGAGCCTGTCAGTGTCTGCCAAAGTGCACGGCAGTGCCGACGTGTGGAGTTGAAACTACGGTCAGGGACAGTACATGCCCTTTATGGCCCACTGGGTCGATGTGCTTCCTGCCCAGCCACACGAGCAACTTGAACAGGTGACGCCACTTTCTCCTCCTCTTTGTCAAACTGCTGATCCTGCGCTAATGTCCGGCTTCTTCTCCACCACCTCAGCCTCCACTGCAGGCCCAAGTCATAGCGCTCCTCCAGCGTACCACATGTGAAGGGCACGGCGGTGTCACGCAGTTCTACGCCTGGTTTGTCTGGGCGAACGAAGTCACACAGGGGAGGAACTGCTCCGCGTCATGAAAGAAGAAATTGATTGCTGGCTTTCTCCGCGACAACTAAAAATCGGAAACCACAACTGGCCAAGTTTGCACTGGAGAAGCTGTCCTGCCCGGCTAGTAGTGTGGCATCAGAGCAGGTGTTCAGTGCGGCGGGGGCCATAGTCACCCCAAGGAGAACTCGCCTGTCCTTCCAAAATGTGGAAAGACTCACCTTTGTCAAGATGAATCAGGCGTGGCGTCATTGACCCAATATGTAGCCTTCTGATGCTGCTGCCATCTCAACAATCAGGTCTCCTCATGCTGCTAATTCTGTCACCTCCAGGCTATGTCACCATGCCATTCTGTGGCCTGATGTTGCTGCTGCCGCCTCCACACGCTGTGTCCTAGCTGCCGCTACGTCCAAATTATGTAATTGTGCCACTCTGTGGCCTACTCATGCTGCTGCCTCCGCACGCTGTGTCCTAGCTGCCGCCACCTCCAAATTATGTAATTGTGCCACTCTACGGTATGCTGCTGCTGCCTCCACACGCTGTGTCCTAGCTGCCGCTAGGTCCAAATTATGTAATTGTGCCACTCTCTGGGATGCTGTTGCTGCTTCTGCCTCCACACGCTGTCTCCTAGCTGCCGCTAGGTCCAAATTATGTAATTGTGCCACTCTCTGGGATGCTGTTGCTGCTTCTGCCTCCACACGCTGTCTCCTAGCTGCCGCTAGGTCCAAATTATGTAATTGTGCCACTCTCTGGGATGCTGTTGCTGCTTCTGCCTCCACACGCTGTCTTCTAGCTGCCGCTAGGTCCAAATTATGTAATTGTTGCTGCTGCCGCCGCCTCCACACGCTATCTTCTAGCTGCCGCTACCTTAAACTTATGTAATTGTGCCACTCTGTGGCCTACTCATGCTGCTGCCACTTCCAGGGTCTCTCATTGTGCCCCTCTTTGGCCTACTCATGCTGCTGCCTCTTCCAGGGTCTCTCATTGTGCCACTCTGTGGCCTACTCATGCTGCTGCCACTTCCAGGGTCTTTGATTGTGCCACTCTTTGGCCTACTCATGCTGCTGCCACTTCAGGGTCTGTCATTGTGCCACTCTGTCGCCTGATGCTGCTGCCACCGCCTCCACACGCTGTCTTCTAGCTGCCGCTAGGTCCAAATTATGTAATTGTGCCACTCTACGGTATGCTGCATTTAAATTTTTATGACTGCTGCTGCCTCTCCCAGGGTATGTCACTGTTCCATTCTGTCTAAATTAAAATCAGTACGACTCCTGCTGCCTCTCCCACTCTGTGGCCATGAAATGTATTCCACTGCTGCCTCTTGTAGCTGCTGTTATGGTGCCACTCTGTGGCCTTGAAATTTGTTTGACTGCTGCCTCTTGCAGCTGCTGTTATGGTACTACTCTCCTCTGCAGCAGCATGTCAGTCATAAATCGTGCCACTCTACAGTCTGCTGATGCTGCTGCCACTGCTATCTCCAACCTGTTTTTGGGGGCTCTGCGTGTAATAGAACAGGTTCTGTCAAAATGTATGTGGAATCAGTGAATTAGTGTAAAAGGCGTGCGCTTTTGGCGCTCTAGTAGGATCTTGGGCCTCTGCACGATTCTTTATAGCTGGCGCTAACATTGACCTGTAAGGCTTAGTTCAGACTTGAGTTGTTTGGTAAGTTTTGGCCCCTTAACTGCCCAAATACATAAAAGTGTGCAGCGATTCTAAGAAGCCTGTTATGTGCGTGTCACACTGGCTCACAGTATTCTTCCACTACCACAGTAGAACACCGAGTGTACTCAAGCGCAATGCTGGCATTCACTGTAATGTTGATTTGTACGCTAATGCTATGCATTGTATGCTAATGTGTACGAATTTGTACGCTAATGCGTATGCATTGTGCGCAAATGCGTACAAATTCAGTTAATTAGCATACTTTTACAAGCGAAAGGAGTAAAAGAGGAGAAGTCGCGATTTTGACTATTAGAGAAGAGGAAAAGTCCCCTTTTTTTTTTTTTTTTTTTTTTTTTAAACTAGACACCCTCCCCTCTTCCGAGTGGGGGGTGCCTGGTTTAGTCCCATTGACTAACATTATACTCAGTTGCTTGGCCAGAGCACCCGAGCATATGAGCACAGAAGTGCTCGCTCAACACTACTCCCTATGCGTTTTACTGCAAGGCACAGTGTTCTACACCACTATCCAGGCTCTCTGCAGCCTGGAAGTAGCCAGTTTTTAACGCGATTCGCAACAAATTTATTCGGATCGAAGAGCATCTTTTCGGAAAATTCGTCGAACTAGCCGAATCGAATTTTTGAAAAATTCACTCCTCTCTAATTATAACCTTCAGTTAACACAGTTGTTGTGCCCCACTCCATTTATGTGATCTATATTTGGTTTCCTCTGATGCTTGAAAAAGCCTCCTCTGAAAAGGTAAATAGATCATTCAAATGTTAGCCATTCATATTCTGATGTATACCCCCAAAGTTAGAATGTCAACACCAAATCTACAGTGTGCATTATTTGATGTACAGTACATCTGGTTAATGCATATGTTGGCATGATGTTAGGGCGGAACTGTACATTTCCGCCCTAACAATGTCCTACTCTGGATGTTCATCATATGACACTCTTCCGGTTGCATGTTGCCACATTTAAAATGCTGCCTATTTATTTCCCGGGCCTTGCGGATGTATGCTGTTTGATACTTGCTCCGGTCACGTTATGAATGCGATAGGTTCTATTGGCAGGTAAGCAGCCATTTTATTATGCAAAATTTATGGAGTGTAGGTTTGCTGGCTATTGGCTGCTTTATATTTAAATATGGTCACTCGTACTCACATTACACCCCTGAAGAACCCTACGGTGAATGGTGTTGGGTGGTCTGCTAGCTGTTGGTCGTTACATTTTGTATTTATGTGAATATTGCTGTACGTGCTGTCATAAAAACATCTTAGTTGAATTTTTTACTATTATATATGGACTATATTATGGATAACTTCCTTAGATATGTGTGATTCTAGTATATATTTTTGAGAACATGGGATTGCCTTAAATCATTGAGTAGCAGACCCTGGTTTGGTCTGAACTTTCCTATTTTTCAGACAGCAGACGAACCCAAATCTTTACAGGTTGGTTTCGGACGAATCCACTAAAACGGTGAATAGAGCCATTTTAGTGTACATGTCAGTGGGGGAAAAAGAGCACTAGACAGGAAGAAGAAAGGCTCTCACATGACCCTGGGAGGGAGGGAGGGTGTGTGTGTGTGTGGGGGGAGGGGGGGGCTTCTTGCCCTGATTGGCTCATCCAGCTAGACGGAGGGTGCCCTATCAGAATGCCATTCAGGGATAGTCAGAAATCAATCAAGCTTGTATTCTATTGCCAGGGACAATTAATGGAAAGGCTAGGAATGGATTACAAAGAAGAATTGTGTGTGTAAAATAGGGACAAGAAGGGAAGCTGACAGCCAGGGAGAGAGAAAACAGGAGCTGTGGCTGCTGTGCTTCCTGGCTGAACTGCAGCCTTGCAGAACTGCAAGAAAATGACCTGTTAACATGAAATTGAGCATCAAGCCTGTTTATATTTAATTCAGTTTCCATACGGTTGGAATTGAATTTTTTTGTTGGGAGTTGGGGATTCAATTTAACCAGAATATATATGTGATTACTGAAGCAAAACGCATGGCATTGCAGCAATCTACCTGTAAGTGTTAATGTGAAATTGAGCGTCGCACCCCAAACGTTTGTTTCCGTGAATTCCATTTGCACGTGGTTGCAATTTCATTTTTTTTCCCTTAAAGGGGTTGTCCCACAAAAAATATTCTACAGTTTTCAAACCCGAATACTTTTGTAATTGCATGTAATTAAAAAAATTTTGTATAGCTACTGAGTTATTCACTAAAATGTATCTGTATAGGACCCCTTAATTTCTTATTTCTTTGACCTATTCACTGAGAAGGCCGCACATGCTCAGTTTCATCCTTCAACTGCCTCCTGAGCTGTGATAGAGCTGAGACACGCCTCCTTAACTGCAGCAAAAAAGACACTCCCCTTGAGCTGTCAGTTTGATATAAATCTAGCAGAGCAATTAATGAGATCTCTGGATCCATGTGAGGTACAGGGCTCGTTCTAGCTTTGTTAGAAAGAGGATGTCATGTACTATATTATGTCTGATTTTCATTTTTTACATTATTTGTGGGATAACCCCTTTAATTTTAAAAAAAATTTGCATTCCAAGAGCTATAACTTTTTTGTTTTTTCATAAATTTACTTGTATGAGGTCTTATTTTCTGCAGCAAAAGTTACATTTTTTTAATGCACCATTTTGGATAAAATTAATGATTGATTCAAGCCAGCTGTTTAACTAAAACTCCCTTTGTTTATGTCAGTAAAAAGGCGTATTAGTGGTCACTAAGGGGTTAAATTAACCATCTTAAATACATGTGATTACTGAAGCAAAACACGTGGTATAGCAGCCATCTACCTGTGTTAAACTGAGTGTCAATCCTCAATCATCCGTTTACGTTTATTCAGTTTCCACATGGTTGCAGTTTAATTTTTGGTTTAATTTAATTAAACCAGCATATAGGTGATAAGTGCACAGGCTACTGTAACAATTTAACTGGGAGTAAGGCCTCAACCCTCCATTTCCATATAGTAATAACATTTTTTGGGACTTGTTCAATTAAGTTATACCAGAATACATACACGATTACTGCAGCAAAAAACAAGGTATAGCAGCAATCTACTTGAGAGTGTTAATGTGAAATTGAGTTTGAGGCCTGGAAGGGGCCTTAATCATCTGTTCATTTATTTCTCCACCCAGTTGAAATGTTATTTTTTTGGGACAAGTTCAATTTAAAGGGCATATATCAGCAGATTTGTACCTATGAAACTGGCTGACCTGTTTCCTGTGTGTTTGGCAGCTGAAGGCATCTGTTTTGGTCCCATGTTAATATGTGCCCGCATTGCTAAGAAAAATTAAGTCTTAATATATGCAAATGAGCCTCTAGGAGCAACAGGGGCGTTACCATTACACCTAAAGACTCTTTGATTGACAAGACCAGGTGGGATGATGTTTTCACTGCCTGGCTCTGTCAATTAAAGTGCATAGGGGGCGGCAGTTGCAGACAGAGCAGAGCCTGTTGCTCCTAGAGGCTCATTTGCATATATTAAAACCTTATTTTTTCTCAGCAATGCAGGCACATATGAACATGGGACCAACACAAATGCCTTCAACTGCCAAGCACACATGCAACAGGTCAGCCAGATATAAACCTGTTAACAGATGCCCTTTAAGTAAACCAGCATACAGGTGATCAACACCAATACACAGGCCAGCACACAAAAGTTTCTGTGAGGGATAACAAATTTAGGCCTAAATCTGTTTCCCTTTATTTCTTTGTTCACAGACACTTTTCCAATCTATTTATTTATTTTTTGCATGGTTGATTATATTTAACCCCTTAGGGACAGAGCCCTTTTTGGCCTTAATGTCTGGGCCAAATTTTTGAATTCTGACATGTCACTTTGTGGTAATAGCTTTGAAACACTTTTACTTATCCAAGCCGTTCTGAGATTTTCTTGTGACACATTGTACTTCATGACAGCGGTAAATTTGAGTCAATATAAATCACCTTTTATTTTAAAAAAAAATCCTAAATTTACAGAAAATTTGGAAAAAATTGTAATTTTCAAACTTAGAATTTCTCTGCTTTTAAGGCAGATAGTGATTCCTCACAAAATAGTTATTACTTTACATTTCCCATTTTGTCAACTTTATGTTGCCATCATTTTGTTGATGTAATTTTATTTTTTTGGGGACGTTAGAAGGCTTAGAATTTTAGAAGCAATTCTTAAAATGTTTAAGAAATTTTCCAAAACCATTTTTTTAAGGACCAGTTCAGTTCTGAAGTCAATTTGTGGGGCTAACATAATAGAAACCACCATAAATTACCCCATTTTAGAAACTACACCCCTCAAGGTTTTCAAAACTGATTTTACAAACTTTGTTAACACTTTATGTATTCCACAAGATTTAAAGGAAAATGGAGATGACATTTCACTTTTTTTTTGGCAGGTTTTCCATTTTAATCCATTTTTTCCTGTAACACATCAAGGGTTAATAGCCAAACAAAACTCAAAAAACTATTACCCTGATTCTGCGATTGACAGAAACACCCCACATGTGGTGGTAAACTACTGTATGGCCACACGGCAGGGCGCAGAAGAAAAGGTGCGCCAGATGGTTTTTGGAGGGCAAATTTTGCTGGACTGGTTTTTAGACACCATGTCCCATTTGAGGCCTCCCTGATGCTCCCTACAGTAGAAACAACCAAAAAGTGCCCATATTTTGGAAACTATGGGATAAGGTGACAGTGTTATTGATACTATTTTGGGGTACATTTTGATCGCTTTATATGACACTTTTTGTTAGGCAAAGTAACCAAAAATGGATGTTCTGGCACAGTTTTTTATTTTTTATTTTGTACAGTGTTCATCTAACAGGTTAGGTCATGTGATATTTTTGTAGAGCAGGTTGTTACGGACGTGGCGATACCTAACATGTATAGTTTTTTTAATTTATTTAAGTTTTACACAATAATATCATTTTTGAAACAAAAAAAATCATGTTTTAGTCTCTCCATTGTCTGAGAGCTGTAGTTTTTTTTATTTTTTGGGCGATTGTCTCAGGTAGGGGCTCATTTTTTGCGGGAAGAGGTGACGGTTAGATCGGTACTATTTTGGGGGGGCATATGCCTTTTTGATCGCTTGGTATTACATTTTTTTGTGATGTAAAGTGACAAAAATGGCTTTTTTGACCCAGTTTTTATTTTTATTTTTTTACGGTGTTCACCGGAGGGGTCGGGACATGTGATATTTTTGTAGAGTGGGTTGTTATGAACGTGGCGAAACCTAACATGCTTGGGGTATTTTTTTCTTTTTTTACCAATTTCAAATTTGAGTATTGGGGGAAAAATATGATATTTTTTTTTTTTTTTTACACTTTTTTTTAGACTCAGACCCACTTGGTTCTTAAAGATCTGTATAGTGATAACTGTATCTGTTAAGATCTGTATAAGACTGTATAGTGTACTGTAGTGTATTTTCACACAGGCTAAGCCTTGTCAGGCTCCTGCCTTTAGCAGGAGCCTGATGAGGCTTAGCTTACACCATGGCAAGCCAGACGCTTCTGAAAGCGTCTGGTTGCCATGGTAACCATCGGGACGCTGCCACAGCAGAGCAGCGTCCCGATGGAAGGGAGAGGGAGCTTCCTCCCTCTCATCTGGCCACACCATCAGCGCTGCCAGCGCACCGCAGCGCCCGATGGGAGAGGAAGGGAGCTCCCTCCCTGTTAACCCCTTCCATACAGCGGTCCCTACGGACCGCGGCATGGAAGGGGTTAAACTGCTGACATCGGTGCTGTATGCTGATACTCTGCTTGAAAACCGCTCGCCATCCTGAAAAATCATTGCGGGTGGCACTCTCGTCGCAGCCGCCCGCCAATGTTTTGGCCAGTGATTGGTCAGTGACCAGTCACTGACCAATCATAGCCGATCGCGGGGGGGACACCCTGACCTCCCCCTGACACTCGGAGGGGAATCGCCAGAATAGCGCTATCCCCGCCGAGTACCCGGTGCCTGCTGTGAATGGCTGGTGTGAATAGACCAGCCATTTACAGCGATCGCCATAATGGGGTGGGCACGGCTCCCCCTGAGGCCTTCACTATGGATGGCTGGCTGTGGCTAACAGCCGCCATCACAGCATGTAAACCCCGCTGCGCAGCGGGTGTTTACATGCAGGATGTACCGGTACGCCATGTAGAGCGAACTACCTCGTGCCCTGGACGTACCGGTACGTCCATTGTCACCAAGGGGTTAAACTAGCAGCATATATACTACTCACAAAAAGTTAGGGATATTTGGCTTTCAGGTGACATTTTTGGAAAATGTAAAAAGTTCATAGTGATATAATATGAAATTGGGGCATTTAAGCCAGACAAGTATTATATGCTGTGGGCTCAGCTCCACTATACAGCAAGGACAAGCTACTAGAGGACAGCAGCTACTGGCCAACCAAGATAGGAGGAAACATCTGCCGCTTCCTCCGGTAGGTGGGCAAGTAATGATGAGGAGAGTGGCGTGGGAGCTGGTGTTGCGTGCGGTCAGTCTCCTGAATCAGAGACCATTGAGGAGGACATCAGTGACGTGCAGACAGTACTCGATGATGATGTAGCCAATCGTACTTAGGAGCCGGATAAATTAGGGGCCTCATCATCATCAGGAGAAGAGGGTGGCAGCCTCCCCATGAGGCAGCGGTGGGGCCAGCAAGTTGCTAGCGTGGCCAGGAGTCCGCAGGGTCGTAGCAGTGGGAGGTCGGGAGTCAAACAAGCCCAGGGTAGACCACCCGCTTTGCAGCAGCCTACTTGCTGGAAAGTAGTGGTGCAGGGGTTCATGGAGGCAGTGGCGGTAGCAGTCAGTCAGTGCGGCGTGTTGGGGGTAAAATCACCTACTCAGCGGTTTGGCAGTTTTTTGTTAAGCCGCCGGAGGAGGTGAACATGGCCATTTACCGAATCTGTGGGGTGAAGCGCTGCGTCAACATATGCAGCATCACCATAAAGTGGCCTGGCAGAATCGTAGCTCCGATGTGGTTTTCCAGCCTGCCGCAGCAACTGCTACGTCACCCAGTGGCACGCACTCGATTTCAGGCAGTCAAAACTCCACCACCTCAGCCGAAGAAGCTGTCTGTCCTTCTCATCATCTGCTGGTCTTGATGCTCCTGCTCCTCGTCAGTAGGCATGAGTAATCCAGTGGAAGTTCAGGTTCGCCGGGTTTGGCCGAACTTTGGGTCAAAGTTTGGGTTCGGGACCCGAACTTGACCCGAACCAGAACCCCGTTTAAGTGGATGGGGATCTGAACTTTGGTGGACTAAAATGGCTGTAAAATAGTCATAGTACTGTAATTGCTAGAGGGCTGCAAAAGGAAGCAAAATGGGGGTAAGAGCAGAACAGTTGCCCTGCAAACAAATGTGGATAGGGAAATTACTTAAAATAACATTGAACTAGGAGGTAGTCAAGAGGTGAACAAGAGGTAGTCACCTGAAATGGTTTTCACTTCACAGGTGTGCCCTGTCAGGTTTAATAAGTGGGATTTTTTGCCTTCTAAATGGAGTTGGGGCCATGAGTTGTGTTGGGCAGAAGTCAGGTGGATACACAGCTGATAGTCCTACTGAATAGACTGTTAGAATTTGTATTATGGCAAGAAAAAAGCAGCTAAGTAAAGAAATATGAGTGGCCCTCGTTACTTTAAGAAATGAAGGTCAGTCAGTCCAAAAAATTGGGAAAACTTTGAAAGTGTCCCCAAGTGCAGCCCCAGAGTGCATCAAGCGCTACAAAAAAACTGGCTCACATGAGGACCGCCCCAGGAAAGGAAGACACCTCTGCTGTGGAGGATAAGTTCATCCGAGTCACCAGCCTCAGAAATCGCAGGTTAACAGCAGCTCATATTAGAGACCAGGTCAATGCCACACAGAGTTCTAGCAGCAGACACATGTCTACAACAACTGTTAAGAGGAGACTGTGTGCAGCAGGCCTTCGTGGTAAAATAGCTGCTAGGAAACCACTGCTAAGGACAGGCAACAAGCAGAAGAGACTTTTTTGGGCTAAAGAACACAAGGAATGGACATTAGACCAATGGAAATCTGTGCTTTGGTCTGACGAGTCCAAATTTGAGATCTTTGGTTCCAACCACCGTGTCTTTGCGCGACGCAGAAAAGGTGAGCAGTTGGACTCTACATGCCTGGTTCCCATCGTGAAGCATGGAGGAGGAGGTGTGATGGTGTGGGGGTGCTTTGCTGGTGACGCTGTTGGGGATTTATTAAAAATTGAAGGCATACTGAACCAGCATGGCTACCACAGCATCTTGCAGCGGCATGCTATTCCATCCGGTTTGTGTTTAGTTGGACCATCATTTATTTATCAACAGGACAATGACCCCAAACACACCTCCAGGCTGTGTAAGGGCTATTTGACCAAGAAGGAGAGTGATGGGGTGCTATGCCAATTGACCTGGCCTCCACAGTCACCAGACCTGAACCCAATTGAGATGGTTAGGGGTGAGCTGGACCGCAGAGTGAAGGCAAAAGGACCAACAAGTGCTAAGCATCTCTGGGAACTCCTTCAAGACTGTTGGAATACCATTTTAGGTGACTACCTCTTGAAGCTCATCAAGAGAATTCCGAGAATGTGCAAAGCAGTAATCAAAGCAAAAGGTGGCTACTTTGAAGAACCTAGAATATAAGACATATTTTCAGTTGTTTCACACTTTTTTGTTAAGTATATAATTCTACATGTGTTAATTCATAGTTTTGATGCCTTCAGTGTGAATCTACAATTTTCATAGTCATGAAAATACAGGAAACTATTTGAATGAGAAGGTGTGTCCAAACTTTTGGTCTGTACTGTATATACTGTAGGTCACCCACAGAATAAATAGCCAGATTCCTAACACTTTCCCTCACTTCAGCTGCCTACTTCCTGTCCCTGCACTTCTCAGAGCTGATGGGCGGTGCTACATGTGATCCAGCTTACATAGAGGCTGGGTCACATGATGCACCGTCCAATCACAGCCATGCCCTTACTAGGCATGGCTGTGATGGCTTCTAAGTGCCAACAGCTTAAAATCTTGTTGATTGGCTATCCTGCATGACATGCATACATCCCAATTTTGCATCAGAATTGGCTTATGATTTGGTAGCCAAAAGCAGGAATAGGTACAAAACACAGAAGACATGTAAATATTTCATTCACGTGTCATCTCTGTTTTGGATCCACTCCTGATTCTTTCGGCTTTAGCAATACTGAAGGATTACTGACCAAATGCTGACTGAGTGAAGGCGGATGCTCCACAGACAGGATCATTGTTCTGACTGATCAGAGGAAGGGCGAAATAATCAGTGACGTCAACACAAACTTACTGCTGACACCCACTCCACTTTGTCGGCTGGTGGGTGGGGGTGTTTGGAATCTACTTGTATAAACATTTAATAGAACAGGTTCTGTAGAAAGCTATGTGGAATCAGTGAATTGGTGTAAAAGGAGTGTGATCTTTCACGCTATAGTAGGATCTTGGGCCTGTGCACGGTTCTTTATACCTGGCGCTAACATTGACTGTAAGGCTGAGTTCACACTTGAGTTATTTGGTCAGTATTGGCCCCGTAACTGCCCAAATAAGTGAAGTGTGCAGTGATTCTAAGAAAGACGCCTGTCGTCTCCATGTCATACTGACTCACAGTATTGTTTCACTACCACAGCAGACTCCCTATACATGTTACTGCAAGGCACAGTGTTCTATACCCCTATACAGGCTCTCTGCTGCAAGGAAATAGTCATTTTTTTTTTTAATGCGATCCGCCACTAATAAATTCAGATCGAATTACAATTTTTCGGAAAATTCGGTGAACCGGTCAATTAAATTTTTTGAGAAATTCACTTATCTCTAACCACCACCACCACCAAAGGCTCGTTTGTTGACAACAGTTAGTGCTCTCACTCCGTGACACTCAGTGTCCACTTCCATCTGAGAACATCCTGCTTGAAGCTTCACAATAGTGAGGTACTGTAGAATAATTGCTAGGTGTTGTCTTGGTCTCATGATGTCAAAATGTGAACAGCGTGATGAGGAGGACTGTTTTAAATACCAATTCTAATTGAACCAGGAAATGTATTGTGCTATTCCTATCCCGTTATTAATTTTGCTGTTAAGCTCCTTGTAAGAGAACAGCAAGTTGTGCAAAAAGTACTGAAACATTGAACAGTTGGACATGTGCATTCAAAAGTTTAGAAGTCATATTAAATTCATCTGTAAAGGTGCATTTTAGGTTCTCCCACAAGCCAAATATCCTTTTGTTTGTAAAATTTTTGTTTGTAGCGTATATGTGATTACTTACCTGAGAGGCTCAAAAATGTCAGGGCTACAGAAGGGTTCCAAACAAATGATCCAGAGCCAGAATAAGGGTAGTAAGGGCAGCACCAACTATCCAGCCAGAAGTAATAGTAGTAGTAGACGGCAGTTGTCCCTACTGGCTTCGGAAAGGTGCAATATTATACTTGAGGAGAAAGAGGATGGGATTGTGCATTGGATGGCACATTCCTACTCTCAGTTGTAGCAAGATAACATGGACACGTCTGACTGTGCTAAACTAGGAACTAGGGTCACAGTGATCCTCCCGCTCCTCCTCATTGCAGCCCCAAAGAAGCCTTTCAGGTCTCTCAGTCTTCACTGCCCATTCCTAGAAGGGTGCCTACATTTTTCCTAAGAAGTAGCAAGAAAACCCCACTACACCCTATGGCAGAAGGTCAAGACAGCATCCCTGTTGACGACTTGTGTGAGAGCCTTCATCATTTGGGCTGCCCTAAGGAGGAAGTTGGGGAGGAGATTTGTTACTCCATGTATACCTGTGTTGATAGTGGTGGTATTAGTGGCACCTCTAGACACGGCATTGGGGGCAGAAATAGTGACAGTCAGGAAAAACACCAGAAGGGGGTACAGGAGCCTATCATGATATCCCACAGTGTGATAAAAGCGGCAGGGAGGGTGATGACTCCGATGACAATTGTGTAATGGACAGGACCTGGGAGCCGGATCAGGGTGCTGAGTCGGAGTCAACATCAGTGGTGATGGCAGCAATACAGAGCAGATCCCGCTGACGCTGAGGGTGGGTTAGGCCCAAAACATGCCAAAGTTTAGTTGAGCTTGGCCACCTGTGGCTTTGTTAAAGCCACAGCAGTGTGCAAGAGCTGCAGGATTAAAATACGCTATGGCTGTTCAAACACAAGAAGTCTATTGGAGCACATGAGGCAGCATCACCAGATCCTTCGGGAAAGTAAATCTGGCAAGCATTCCCAGTCAGAACAAGTCTGTCCTTCTTCTGGTCCTCTTTGTAACATAGTAAAATAGTTTATAAGGCCAAAAAAGACATCTGTCCATCCAGTTTGGCCTGTTTTCCTACAAGTTGATCCAGTTGTGGTAGCCAACTCGCATCCCAAAGCAGTAAGGAATCTTTGTCATCATCACCATAACCACCAACACCTACTTCTTCTCCTGCAAAGACTCCTCCTTGTCCTCGGCTCCATTGTGAGACATCTATAACAGAATGTTTGGCCATGAAAAAACTTTTCTCCACCACAAATTAGATTGTCTACAAGCTCAACTCCCACCTGGCCATGTTGCTAGCGGTGCAGTCACTGTAGTACTATTGTAGTACAGCCTTGTGCTCTCACGTGGCAGAGAATGCGGGTCACTCCTTGTGATTCTCGCTGTTCAAGCTGCTCTCCACCATGGACACCTGGAGCAGCTGTTACGGGCAGGGACAGTACATGTCTTTCATGGCCCACTGGGTCAAAGTTTTTTGCACAATGTCCAGGTCCCTTTGACTCCTCCAACCATATTATAGGGCTAGCTCCCTCAACAGGCACTTATCTGTCTCCTCCAGGAACATGTGCAATGACCAGCTTGCAGGAACATGGGTGAGTTTGGTGGCCTGATGGATGTTGTAGTTGATACTTGTAGTTTTGAAGCTCCCCGGGCCAGCGTGCAGTGATGGGAAGAAAGGCATTGGGTTCCTTCGGGGCACACTCTGGTGTTGCGTGATCTCCTGCCAGTTTTGGATGAGGTGCCCTTGATAGTACAGGGTTTAAGGTGCAGGGAAGGCAGAGTCCCTAGATTCGTAACTCCAGCACCCTTGGGTATAAATAGGTGCTGTAAGAAAGAGGAGTCCACTTTAGTAAACTAATAGAACACTTTACTTAAAATCCTTGAGGTAGATGTATACATTCAATGAGATGGATAGATGGTTGTTCTTTCTTCCAGATATTAATACAAGTTGCTTTATGCTGCAAAGTCTCAATAACAGGCTTGGTTAAGGTCTGTGCATCCAATATTTTTGCTGCTCTAATGTTCTTCTCTAACTTTAGGCTGACTTTTGTAATCTCTAGGCTTAGAGTATAATACACTAGACTTCTTGTACTTGTCAATGTCACTAGCCTTGCCGGCTGGATATAGCTTCGTCTTTCCAGCTTCCGTAGTACTAAAAAGTACTGGAGTGCGGAATCTAACAAGCCCCCAGGTTTTCACCAGAGCCCGGTACAAGGCAGGTTGGATTTGTGTGGCCGGGACCTTGCAGGTCGCGTTGCCGCTTGGAAGCAGTAAGGTATAAGCCGAGGACCGGATCGCCAGCAGGTTAGCAGAGCCGAGGTACGAGCAGAAGTCTGGATACACGGGAGACAAACCGAAGAGGACTTGAGAGCTGAAGTACACTGGGAAAAAGACCTGATACTCTGGCGTTAGTCAGGTGCACAGAGATGCCTTAAATAGTCCTCTAGATGAGAATCAGGTGCTGGACTGATGACAGTTTCACAGAAGGTGTAGGAACTGCAGTACCGCCTGCCAACCCCTAGAGGGGGCGAGAGCACCAGCTACTGCAGAGTCTGTGCTGAGAAGCGGCTGCTGGAATCAACGCAGCAGATGCTTGTGTAGAGGATTCAACAGCGACCGCCGAGGGGGGGCGGCCTCGCTGACGGGGTGAGTGTAGCGGCGCTCTGCGCCCTGATGTGACAGTCAAACACGTTTGTAATACACATGACCGGTACATTTATCCATTAATGCTTTTACTCCCACTGGTTTTTATTGGTATTTATATAAGTGATGCCAGTGTAACACTCCAGTGTTACCACTCCGGCACTCTGCTACTGTCCTTAATGGGCTAACCTGTATGTCATCTAACATATTTTGCTCCTGGTCATCTTCATAATGGTGCATCTATAATATTATTATGTAACTGTTTATGACATGTAATGGGCCTAGTTCACCAGCAGGTGGCAGAAAACATGGCAGAGCTGTACTTGGGTAGAATGGAGCTCTCCATTTCATTCTAACCCCCCCTTGAGGCAGAAGTGGGCCAGTCCTACTTCCTGTAGGAAGGGTGGGGACTCGTGAGAGTCAGTCTAGTTTACTCCCAGCTAGGGAAAGGGTGTGCAGGGGCACATTTCTTCTGAATGTGCCCATGCCAGCAAGAGCACCTCAAGCTCTGCTGGCCATGCAGGCAGAAAGTTGAAGCCTCAGAAGCCAAGAGCATAGTCCTCTGGCAGAACCACAGTCTGACTAAGGAGAGAGGTGCAGCATAAAGAAGAAACAAAGATACTAAGTAAGCTTGTCAGTACAGAAGAGTCAGAGAAAGAGAAGAGAGTTGAGTTTGCCTGCCAGTTATATGCTAAAGCCTGCTGGAACCAAGACAAAGCCAGAAACCTGTTTGAAGAAAGGTTTATTCAAGTAAAGTTGCCATTGAACTTCATCTCAAGGTCTGGACTCAAGTTATTCTTTCAAATCCATCAATTATTCCCCCTCTTTATTGCTTCGGAGCCAAAGCCTGGGGTTCAGCCGTATCCAGGTAGGAGCACTATGAGAATTTACTTTTGTGCCTTTATGCTACAGGCCTACGGGATTAACAGAGAACCCTCTAAAATGACTTTACTGCATTTGTTCCGGATTAATAGGAGCCGGACTGTGCACACCAGCTACAGAAGGGTTAATTCGCCATCTTTGCCAGTGGTGGTGTATGTTCTCCTTGCCTTGTACAGCCATAATGGGAAAACAGGGAACCGTCTAGCCCAAGTGCATGAAGCATTGACCCTGCCCATTGGAACTGCACAGTCAAGCCTCTCCCCTCAAGAATCCGCCCCCTTACCAGTTTGTTACAGCCAGACAGAGGAAGACAAAAGGTGTGTCCTCTCAGGCTTAACTGGGATGGTATGGGGCAATAAGCCTGAAGTGCAAGTCGCCCTGGAAGAAGTACGAGTCTCTCAACTACAACGGAACCCGAAGAGAGAACCCGAGTTGTCCGTCGAGCCAGAATGGAATGTCCACTCCACCTCCCAGAAGCGTTTCTCCATCTGCTCGCTTCAACCCCATGGTCCCACCGGAGGTTGTGGCCCACGCCGGGACGATGTGGGATTATAAGAAAGCCGTCAAGGAGTTGGTGATTTAAGTGTTGGACCACCCACGGCCGGGGGATCTGCAGCTGGAGAGGCGCCATTCTGTGGTTTGAATGTGGCAGCAGCTTCCTGGCAGACGATGAGGATGGTGAGGATCTCTTTGTGGGTCGTCGTTCTGTCAAACACTCTTACCTCCCCCAGGCCCGTCATAGTCTGTACGAGGGGGATCACGTAGAATATACCCCCCATGGGCTCCACTATGGGACGTTTTGCCACTGGAGTGACCCTGGTGAACAAACCTGGTCCCCATGCCAGTCACTGAACACTGGTGGGAGGATTCAGCATCCGTAGGACATGTGCGCTGTCTCCAAGAGACCATGGAGCAGGTCCTCCAATTTCAAGAGAAACCTCAGTCCCAGCCGGAGCTACTGCTGCCGGGTTTTCCACCTTCCAGCTTGGGTACTAGGTCACCACAGCATTCTCCTACAATCCTAGTGTGGTTAATTACCAGCTTCCCTGGAAGATAGCATCAGCAGCAACCAAAAGGTCCTCAGTTCCCATCACCACCAGTTGAGGCCCAACTACCACACCACCTGCAGCCGGAAATCCTGAGTCCCACTGCCCCGGCGGGAGGTTCCAGCACCTTGAAGTGTGAAGTAGATACAGCAATTGCTAATTTGACCCCCAGGTCACCACCAGGATCCTCCACTAGAAGACAGTGGAGCTCTGCCATATCAGCACATTTGGCATACCAAGGGCACGAGTGACCCCTGATGTCCTTCAGCATTTCCAGCAACGAGGAGGATTTCAGGTTCCTCCTTTCAGGAGCTTCTCTTCTGTGGATTAATGAAGAAAAAATCATGGACTATGGGAGCCACAGCATGGACTGAGTATGACAGGTGAGAGCTAGTTGACACTTTTTTATGTTCTGTTGCCTTTAGTTGACTTTCTTCTAGAGGAGCACGGTTTGTCAGGACTCCACCATCTTCAAAAATACTCCAAGTTGCGCTCAAGAGCGCCATTTCCCTTTTTCCCCCGTCTCAGGTTAAGTAGGAGCACCCTTTGCTTAAAGGGTTCTCATGAAAATTGCTACTATTTTATATCATACCTTATGTGGATTACAAATGATTTTTTGCACTATTTTTGCATTAATGTTCAATAATTAAAGCACTTTAGCCCATTGTATGTACTCTTATACGGGTACAGCAATGTGATCCTATGCACTTAAATGGACTTTGGACTTAATACAGTTAGCTAGATAGTTAGCGTCCTTATTCCATTGATCATATGGACTGCCTCCGAGGACTCAAAAGTATGAATGGTTCTACTTTCCTTCAGTTTAGGAAGACTAGGTATTGTACTGTATTTGCATATTTTGCAGGGGAAGGAGCCAGTATGTCCTGTATCTTGGGTTCATGTGCTGTTGCTACACAAGGAGGGCCAAGTAATAGTGTCAAAAGCAGATCTAACATTGTCAAGGGTAACCCCACTGCTAAATTGTGAGTTTAGAGGGATCAGCCCTCATGGGAACTATGGAAGGTAGACTGGTTCCTCCTCCTAGTTCAAGATGCCCTGAGGCATTGTGCACATGTGGAATTATATACTTAACAAAAAAGTGTGAAACAACTGAAAATATGTCTTATATTCTAGGTTCTTCAAAGTAGCCACCTTTTGCTTTGCTTACTGCTTTGCACACTCTTGGCATTCTCTTGATGAGCTTCAAGAGGTAGTCACCTGAAATGGTATTCCAACAGTCTTGAAGGAGTTCCCAGAGATGCTTAGCACTTGTTGGCCCTTTTGCCTTCACTCTGCGGTCCAGCTCACCCCAAACCATCTCGATTGGGTTCAGGTCTGGTGACTGTGGAGGCCAGGTCATCTGGCGTAGCACCCCATCACTCTCCTTCTTGGTCAAATAGCCCTTACACAGCCTGGAGGTGTGTTTGGGGTCATTGTCCTGTTGATAAATAAATGATGGTCCAACTAAACGCAAACCGGATGGAATAGCATGCCAATGCAAGATGCTGTGGTAGCCATGCTGGTTCAGTATGCCTTCAAATTTGAATAAATCCCCAACAGTCTCACCAGCAAAGCACCATCACACCTCCTCCTCCATGCTTCACGGTGGGAACAAGGCATGTAGATTCCATCCGTTCACTTTTTTTGGGTCGCACAAAGACACGGTGGTTGGAACCAAAGATCTCAAATTTGGACTCGTCAGACCAAAGCACAGATTTCCCCTGGTCTAATGTCCATTCCTTATGTTCTTTAGCCCAAACAAGTCTCTTCTGCTTGTTGCCTGTCCTTAGCAGTGGTTTCCTAGCAGCTATTTTACCATGAAGGCCTGTTGCACACAGTCTCCTCTTAACAGTTGTTGTAGACATGTGTCTGCTACTAGAACTCTGTGTGGCATTGATCTGGTCTCTAATATGAGCTGCTGTTAACCTGCGATTTCTGAGGCTGGTGACTCGGATGAACTTATCCTCCGCAGCAGAGGTGACTCTTGGTCTTCCTTTCCTGGGGCGGTCCTCATGTGAGCCAGTTTCTTTGTAGCGCTTGATTGTTTTTGCGACTGCACTTGGGGACACTTTCAAAGTTTTCCCAATTTTTTGGACTGACTGACCTTCATTTCTTACAGTAATGATGGCCACTCGTTTTTTCTTTACTTAGCTGCTTTTTTCTTGCCATAATACAAATTCTAACAGTCTATTCAGTAGGACTATCAGCCGTGTATCCACCTGACTTCTGCCCAACACAACTTATGGTCCCAACCCCATTTATAAGGCAAGAAATCCCACTTATTAAACCTGACAGGGCACACCTGTGAAGTGAAAACCATTTCAGGTGACTACCTCTTGAAGCTCATCAAGAAAATGCCAAGAGTGTGCAAAGCAGTAATCAAAGCAAAAGGTGGCTACTTTGAAGAACCTAGAATATAAGAAATATTTACAGTTTCACACTTTTTGTTAAGTATATAATTCCACATGTGTTAATTCATAGTTTTGATGCCTTCAGTGTGAATCTACAATTTTCATAGTCATGATAATACAGAAAACTCTTTGAATGAGAAGGTGTGTCCAAACTTTTGGTCTGTACTGTATATACTACAGTGCAGTGAACAATTATGTGGTGTGCGGCACAGTAGCCTCAATCTAGAAAATACATTTTGTTTCTCAGTTATATATACTACAGTGCAGTGAACAATTCTGTAGTGTGCTGTACAGTAGCCGCATTCTAAACAGTACGTTTTTTCTCTGTTATATATACTACAGTGCAGTGAACAATTCTGTAGTGTGCTGTACATTAGCCACATTCTAAACAGTACGTTTTTTTTGTCTCTCAGTTATATATACTACAGTCCAGTGAACAATTATGTGGTGTGCGGCACAGTAGCCACAGTCTAGTGGTGACACCAACAAGTGACCAAGTTCGTTGAGGTAGCAGGTGAGCCACCCAAACATGTAGCCTGACACAGCATAGCGGTGACAACACAGTGACCAAGTTAGACTGAGGTAGCAGGTGAAGCACATAAAATTTTACCCTGACACAGCATGGCGGCGACACCCCCAATTGACCAAGTTACTTGAGGTAGCCGGTGAGCCACCCAAAAATTTACCCTTACACACATGGCTGTAGGTGAGCCTCCCAAAAATTTGTTTTGGAGTGTCTGCAGTTGACCCTCCTGAAAAATTTATTAGAGAGAAGGCCTGTAGGTGGCCCTCAGTAAACATTGTTTGTAAAGAGTGCCAGTTGGCCCTCAGAAAAATTGCCTGTTGGCTCAGCGTTTTTGTGCGAAGAGGAGGAGAGGATACATGAAGAATCTTCATGTTGAGCTGCTTTCCCCAGGTGGAGATTTGAATTTCGGTGAAATCCAGGCTTTATTCATTTTAATAAGTGTCAGCCTGTCAGCGCTGTCAGTTGACAGGCGTGTACGCTTATCAGTGATGATGCCACCAGCTGCACTGAAGACCCGCTCTGACAACACACTAGCAGCAGGGCAGGCCAGCACCTACAAGGCATACAGCGCCAGTTTAGGCCACATGTCCAGCTTTGCAACCCAGTAGTTGTATGGAGCAGAGTGATCACGCAGGACATTGGTATGATCAGCTAGGTACTCCCTCACCATCTTTCTGAACAGCTCCCCCCTACTCTGCCTAGACTGGGGACGGGTGACATAGTCTTGCTGGGGTGACATAAAACTAGCAAAGGCCTTGGGGAGTGTTCCCCTGCCAGTGCTTGACAAGCTGCCTGCTCGCCTCCTCTCCCCCGCTAGTTGGCCCACAGAACTACGTCCTCTGCCGCTAGCGGTGTCAGATGGGAAGGATAGTTTCAGCTTGTGCACCAGGGCCTGTTGATATTGATTCACTCTCATACTCCTTTCCTCTACAGGAATGAGAGTGGAAAAGTTCTGCTTGTACCGGGGGTCCAGGAGGGTAAACGCCCAGTAATCGTTGTTGGCAAAAATGCTTCTAACGCGAGGGTCACGGGAAAGGCAGCTTAACATTAAGTCAGCCATGTGCGCCAGAGTCCCAACGCGCAAGAATTCCCTCTCCTCAATAGGCTGACTCTCTATTTCCTCCTCCTCTTCAGCCCATACGCGCTCAGCAGATAAGAAGTAATGAGCATTGGTACCCTCTTCAGTCTCGCCAACATTCTCCTCCTCCTCCTCTTCCTCTTCCTATACGCGCTGAGAAACAGACCTGAGGGTGCTCTGGCTATCAAGCAACGTATCTTCTCCCCCCCCCTCTCCTCTGACAAGCGCAAAGCCTTTGATTTCATGCTGAGCAGTGAGTTTTTCAGCAGACAAAGCAGTGGTATGGTGACCCTGATAATGGCGGCATCGCTGCTGACCATCTGTGTTGACTCCTCAAAGTTGCTTAACACCTGACAGATATCAGACATCCACGTACACTCCTCATTGTAGACTTGAGGAAGCTGACTAACCTGACTACCAGTTCTGGTGGAAGTTGACATCTGGCAGTCTACAATCGCTCTGCGCTGCTGGTAAACCCTTGCTAACGTGTAATGTGGAATTCCATCGCGTGGGCACAACAGTCGGTGAGCTGTCAGTTGTAAGCGCCGTTGCACTGCCCTGAGACTGGCAGCATCTGTGGTTGACTTGCGGAAATGCACACAGATGCGTCGCACCTTGGTTAGCAAATCAGACAAATTGGGGTAGGTCTTGAGGAACTGGTGAACCACAAGATTGAACACGTGGGCCAGGCATGGCACATGTGTGAGTCTGCCGAGTTCCAGAGCCGCCACCACGTTACGCCCGTTGTCACACACAACCATGTCTGGTTTGAGGTTCAGCGGCGCCAGCCAAAGATCGGTCTGCTCCGTGATGCCCTGTAACAGGTCTTGGGCGGTGTGCCTCTTGTCACCTAAGCTCAGCAGTTTCAGCACTGCCTTTTGGTGCTTACCCACAGCAGTGCTGCTGCGCCTAGAGCTACCAACTGAAGGCGCCGTGCTCACGGATGGTAATTGAGAGTAGGAGGAGGAGGGGTTGGAGGAAGAGGCATAATAAGTCTGAGAAACCGTGACCGAGGTAGGCCCCGCAATCCTTGGTGTGGGCAGTACATGAGCGGCCCCAGGGTCAGACTCGGTCCCAGCCTCCACCAAGTTAACCCAATGTGCCATCAGGGAGATATAGTGTCCCTGCCCGCCAGCACTTGTCCATGTGTCCGTGGTTAGGTGGACCTTCTCAGTAACCGCGTTGGTCAGGGCACGGATGATGTTCTCTGACACGTGCTGGTGTAGGTCTGGGAGGGCACATCGGGAAAAATAGTGGCGGCTGGGGACCAAGTACCGAGGGACAGCCACCGCCATCAGGTTGCGGAAAGCCTCAGTCTCTACAATTCTATAGTGCAGCATCTCCAGGCTCAGCAGTTTGGAGATGTGCACGTTTAGGGCTTGTGGGTGGGTGGAATTGTATTTGCGCTTGCGCTCCAATGTCTGATGCAAAGACAGCTGAACGCTGCGCTGGGACATATTGGTTTAGGGTGTGGAGGTGAAGGGGTGGTTGTAGGGCGGGAGGCGCTCGTGCCGGGGTCCTGGGCGGGTGGTTGACTCGCCGAGCCAGCATGTGACACAGGGGAAGGAGCAGTGGTGTGACCCGCAGGAGGTGAACAGCCTTGGTTCCATCGAGTCATGTGTTTAGCACTCATATGCCTGCGCATGCTGGTAGTGGTTAGGCTGGTAGTGGTGGCTCCCCTGCTGATCCTGGTGTGGCACAGGTTGCACTCCACAGTCCGGTGGTCATCCTCATTTTCTTTAAAGAACCTCCAGACTTGCGAACATCTAGGCCTCTGCACGGGAGCTTCACTCCGTGAAACAGTTGCTGATCTACTTGCTCTGACCCTGCTTCTCCCTCTGGCCACCCCACTGCCTAGTCTTGACTAAGCTTACCAACCCAGCTCGGGTCAGTCACCTCATCATCCACCAGCTCTTCCTCCTATTCCTCACTCTGCTCCCCCTCGGACTTACTGCCCTGACAACAACGTCACTGTCTGAATATCGTGTCTCATCATCATCATCATCATCATCATCGAACACCTCTTGAAACACTACTTGCACTAAGTCCACACTCTAATCACCCACAAACTGCGAAAGTTTGAAATTTTGGGCATCGGGACAGAGCAACTGCTCCGGTTGCTGCTGAGCAGTGGTTTGTGACTCTGGGAAGGGTCCTGAAAAGAGTTCCTGGGAGTATGCCGGATCTGAATCCATACTTTCCATGGGGGGGGCCAGGCTGGGGGGGAAGGAGGTTGAGCTGGAGGAGCCAGAGGTCTACTCCCTTGGCTAGCGTGGGTGGACTGCGTGGAAGACTGGGTGGTGTATAAATTACTGGACACATTATCCGCTATCCACGTCATCACCTGTTCGCACTGTTGTGGTTTCAATAGTGGTTACCACGTGACCCTGTAAGTTGTGAGATGAAGCTAGGGAGCGAACCTCTGCGGCTTTCCACTGCTCTCTCGTCAGCAGGTACTGTGTCACCCTGCCCAGGACCACGGCCTCTGCCCCCCTACATCACTTGGAGGCCCACGTCCTCGTCCTCGACCCTTAGCCCTTGGGTTCAACATTTTGTGTACACTAAACTGTAGAATTAATATCTGAGGCCAAAACCGTTTTCAGTAGACTGTAGAATTACTATCTGAGAGAAAAAACGTGTTCTCTAGACTGCGGCTAGTGTACCGCACAACACACAATTTTTCACTGGACTGTAGTCACCGCCATGCTGTGTCAGGCTAAAGTTTTGAGTGGTTCAGCTGCTATCTTAGTCTAACCAAGCCACTCTGGGTTTCACAGCAATGCTGTAAACTGCAATCTCAGTAAACTTTGTAATTTAGGGGTTCGCCACCAATGTGTGCTAGACTACAATTTTAGCGGGTTCACCTGACTGTCATTCAGGGGTGCACCACCATGCTTTTTTAAACTATTTGTTTCTGAGGGTCACCTCCAGGCTCTCACCCACGATTTTTTGGAGGCTCGCCACTACACTGTCGGCCAAAATTGTCTTGAGGGTCACCGGCGGCCTCTCCCCCACAACTTCAAGGAGGGTTACTACGAGGCCCTGGCACACAAACATTGTCTTGAGGGGCACTAAAAGGCTCTGCACCCACCCACGTGTGGAGACTAATAGGTGTGTGCAGTGTGCGTCTTAGCCCGTCTGGAATTAGTAAAGCTGGGCACTGTGCTTGGAGGTCTTTGTGTCTGTCGTGGACAGGGTGGGTGGTGGGTGCGTGTTTGCCTGTCTGGGATGTGGAGAGCTGGGCATTGTGCTGGGAGAACTTTGTGTACGCTGTGGACTACTGGGTGGGTGCGGGGAGGGAGACGCTTATGCCTGGGGCGGGGGATAGGACAGCAGTGCCAGCATGGGCAGTGGTGTCACCCGCAGGCGGTGATGGACCTTCGTTGCACCTAGTTGGGTGCTTTACTAACATGTGATGGGCATGTGCCTTGCCCATCTTGGTCTGTGGCAGCACAATTGTCTTGAGGGTCACCACCAGGCTGTTGCCCAGAATTTGGCGTAATGGTACGATTAGGCAGCCTCAGAGGCATCCATGCATGCTGCCCCTGCTGTTTCCTGTCCATTTCCGTGGTGTTTCCATAAACAAACGCAGAGACAGTTGCCTGTTGCAAGAAGAAGCAGACAGCCGGAATCGGCTGCCTCCTTCTTCCATGCCCCCCCCCCCCCCCCCCCGTAGCTCTCTCTGTACCTTCTGCCTCATGTCTGGGCGGGGGTGGGGCCGGCCGTCAGTCTGCATAGCCTCCACCCCTCTAGACAAGAGCAGAAGAACTCCTGCTGGTGATTCTTCTGCTACGAAAAAGGTAAGTATAAGGTTTTTATTTATTTATTTTTTTACTTTCTGTGAGGGGACATCACTGTGTTCATTATCTCTGTACGGTGACATCGCTGTGTTTATTATCTCTGTACGGTGACATCACAGTGTTTATTATCCCTGTACAGTGACATCACTGTGCTTATTATCCCTATACTGTGACATCACTGTGCTTATTATCCCTATACTGTGACATCACTGTGTTTATTATCCCTGTACGGTGACATCATTGTGTTTATTATCCCTGTACTGTGACATCGCTGTGTTTATTATCCCTGTACGCTGACATCAGTGTTTGTTATACCTGTACGGTGACATCGCTGTGTTCATTATCCCTGTACGGTGACATTGCGGTGTTCATTATCCCTGTACGGTGACATTGCGGTGTTCATTATCCCTGTACGGTGACATCACAGTGTTTATTATCCCTGTACGGTGACATCAGTGTTTATTATCCCTGTACGGTGACATCACTGTGCTTATTATCCCCGTGCAGTAAGGGGACTGGGTGAGATTAGCTTATAGTGGGTGGAGTTAGGGGGCGTGGCCTAGTGCTGAAAAAATTTGCGGAGGCGCGCTATGCACGCCGCAAAATATATCCCTCTTTGTCTCTTTGCAAAGATGGGAGGTATGAGATGCATATCCTACCCCCCGCCAAATGCCTTCAGAGTGACCAATACAGCTCTGCTAAGGCATCTCCTTTTCTGT
Organism: Rhinella marina; assembly: GCA_900303285.1. Classification (NCBI taxonomy): domain Eukaryota; kingdom Metazoa; phylum Chordata; class Amphibia; order Anura; family Bufonidae; genus Rhinella; species Rhinella marina. The sequence goes on along the minus strand of ONZH01018810.1, from coordinate 45,184 downwards.
GGCATAGTTTACATATGTTGTTTTACGTTATGTTTTTTGTTTCTTCCTCCCAGAGACTACTCAGGTGGCTCGCTCGCTGTAGACTCGGAGACCCAACATGGCATCTTTAAAAATTACCTCATTTAACGTTAGAGGCTTCAACATCCCTCAAAAGAGATCTCAGGTTATCTCCATTCTCAAACGTTTACACACTGATATCTGTTTCCTACAGAAAACTCACCTTAAATATGGAAGAGTTCCCAACCTTCCTAAAACCTATTTTGGACAATGGTTTCATAGCTGCCATGTTGAGGCCTCCAGGGGCACTAGCATTGCAATTAAGAAGTCTATTCCCTTTGTTCACTCGGTCACTTATGCAGACTCAGACGGTAGATTTCCTTTTGTTAAAGGGAAAATAGGTACCATTCCAATTACATTAGCCACTTTATATGCACCCAATACACACCAAACTAAATGTCTTAAAAGTGTACTTGATAAGCTTGAAAGCTTTGCCGAAGGCCTTAGGATAGTTGAAGGAGATTTAAATACTGCCTTGAATCCAACTCTGGATACCTCAACAAGCACTTCTGCTGTCTCCCAAGTAAACCTTAAGAGAACATATATAGAGCCTTACACAATGCCCAGTTGTTGGACGTATGGCGAATGCTACATGTAAACGCCAAAGACTATACATACTACTCTACAGTACATAACACTTATCAGAGGCTGGATTATATTTTTTGTTCAGCTAATCACATTCAATCAGTAAAGGGAGCAGATATTGGACCTATTGCTGTTTCAGATCACGCACCTGTAAAGATAACGCTATGGTTCTCTGATCTGCCACCTCAAGAATGGCAATGGTGTCTCAATGAAACTTTATTGGACTCAGATACCACTATTAAATCACTTGAGGACAAACTATCCCTCTTTTTTGAAACTAATGATACAGGTGACACATCACAAGGAATTGTCTGGTAGACACACAAGGTGTTTTTTTCCGTGGTGAACTGATTGCCCTGAGTGTGGCTAAGAAAAGGGAACACCTTAAAACACTTAACTCTCTCTTAGCACAAATAGCATCCCTTGAAATGATTCATAAAAGATCTGCATCGTTTTCAGTTCAACAGGAACTAACTGACCTTAGACGGCAACTCCTAAATAATTTGAACATAACTTCGGCTAAGGCATTCCAATGCTCTAAATTTAGATACTATGCGCATGGGGACCGGGGCAATAGACTTATGTCTCGCCTGCTCAAAAAAGAGAAGGAATCCTCATATATTCAATCTATAACCAATGCATTAGGTAATAAGGTCACACAGACCACACATATTGCCGACGAGTTCAGAGGATTTTATGAATCTTTATATAATCTGCAAAAACACCAACAGAATACCGACACTGCTCGTGACACACAAATAGTATCCTTTTTAAAGTCTATAACCTTACCCACTGTCCCCCCCCCCCCACAGATATGTTCGGTTCTTACAACAGCAGTCACCACAGAAGAATTATCTAAAATAGTGAAGTCCCTTCCCTTAAATAAAAGCCCAGGACCAGACAGTCTTCCAGCTGGTTACTATAAGAAACTGATAACATCTCTCTTACCCCATATGCTTAAATGGTGAAATGCACTTCTGCAAGGGACCCCCTCCAAAATCAAGCACTATCAGATCAGCTCAGATCACGCTTATACCTAAAGAGGGAAAAGACTCTGCCAATTGCCGCAGCTATCGCCCCATTTCACTCTTAAATGTTGACGTGAAAATCTGGGCAAAATTATTGGCAAACCGTCTTTGTCCGAGTTATTTTTTTTTTGTTCTTTATATGTTTCTAACTTGTCAGGTATAACAACTTTCCCATATACTTTGTGTTTCTAAAGCTGCTGGTTTCTCAGAGTTGACTGAGGGTCACATGACCTGTGATGTCACCTTATCTCCCTGGTCTGTGATGTTTCGTTCACAAGCCTCAGAGTTCAGATAACAGTCTGTACACGAGACGTCACTGGCCACGCCCCCCTTTCTTTGCCGGACTGCTATCTGCTCTCTTCCTGGATTCCTTCAGATAAAACATTAACCCCTTCAGCCAGAACACACTGAGGGCTCAAGGCTTTACAACAAATAGTAGCTGCAGCAGTGAGAGGAGACAAATGCTGGGCAAGGAGCTATAGAGGAATTGTATTGTACAAGAACAGGTAGGGAGAATTTCCTGTGTGTATCCGCAGTGTCATTGTACAGCTGGGACTTGTAGTCCTACACATACAACATGCTGCTGAGTATTCCAGCAGGCAGACATGTCACTCAGCACTTGTATTCACTGCCTTTACAGGGGAGGGGGAGGGGCTGAGATTGTTGTTATTGCATGTAAACAAAGGCCAGAAGAGAACCAGGGAAATGAGGAAATATAGATTTTTTTTTTTTTTTGCCTAAAACTTGCTGAACTTAGTTATATATTGCTGCCCATCAGATTTACAGTGCTATATATTTTTTTTTCATAACTTGGACAACCCCTTTAATGCCTCATTTAGTCCACCCGGAACAAGTTGGGTTTATACCGGGTAGAGAGGGATGCCACAACTCAAAGAGTGATTCACACTATCTATCATGCTCTCTCCAACAATATACCTCTTGCCCTCCTTAGTACAGACGCAGAAAAAGCGTTTGATAGAATCAGCTGGGACTTCTTAGTTAAGACACTAGATTTGGTTTCCCTCAACAATACATACAAGCTGTTATATGTCACTATATGATGCACCCAGCGCACGTCTGAGTAAATGGAACCCTATTGGGGGCTTTCCCTATTAGTAATGGCACTAGACAGGGCTGCCCCCTATCCCCCTAACTATTTTATATTAACTATGGAAACGCTTCTTCAGGCCATCAGAGAAAACACAAACATACAAGGAGTCCAAATAGGAAATACATCACATAAATGTGCAGCATTCGCTGAATGCTGATTTGCCCTTATTGATTTCAAATCCCATGCAAGCTTTCCCACATGTACTGGACTTATTTGAAAGATTCGGCAAGCTTTCCAACTTCAAAATCAATTATAGCAAATCAGAAGCCCTCAATATTAATGTTCCCTTGAGAAACGGCCAGAAACTTAAAACACTTGCCCCCTTCCATTGGCAGCCCTCTCAGATAAAATACTTGGGCATCAAGATAACTAATAAACCATCTTTTGCTTTATACCGCTAATTACCCCCCTTTACTGCAAAAGTTAAAGACACAACTCTCCTTACTGTCTGTGCCATTTCTTTCGTGGATAGGAAGGAAAAACCTATTGAAAACCTACATCATACCCAAATTACTTTACCTACTACAAATATTACCCATCTCTGTACCATGCTCGTTTTTCAAGAAAGTGAGATCTATTTTTACTACCTTTTTGTGGTAGGGGAAAATGCCAAGAATATCCTTTACCAGACTTATTCTCCGACGCCAATCAGGGGGCTTTGGCCTATGTGACCCCCAGACATTCTATTACGCCATACACTTGAAGAGATGGTTACAATTAGTAGACCCTCTTCATAGCAACCTTAGCTCACAGTGTGAAAAAGCCTCCTTTGCCGCATTTGACGAACTGGGACTATGGGACATCCCGAGGAAGTCCACATTATCAAACGCCATCACAAGAAACACTTTCCAAACTATTAAAATCCTTAATAAAGATAAATTCTTTTTCAATACCCCTTCAGGACATATGCCTGCTAAATTTCTCCCATTTCTCTCACAACCAAACCTGTCTGTTTTACCCCCAGGATGGGATAAATGCGGATCACACAAACTACAGGACTTCCTTACATTAACCAGAGAATCACCTGACTTCTCTTTCCTCGTGATGGATGAAACTTTTAATTTCTTAGCTAAATCGAACCTACACAAAATAGTAGAACAGAATAAGAAAACCCATAGCCTTCCTACACCCTCCTGGTTAGAAAAGCTAATTTGTTCTGACAAACCACCACCCAGATTAATGTTCTTTTACAAAAAACTAATCTCAAGGGAGAGAGGAAAGAGCACTCCAGCGTATATTAGAGGTTGGGAGACAGATCTATCACGCACCTTCTCAGAAAGTGACATTGCTATTATCCACGTACACTCCTATGCGTTCTCCCGTTGTGTCCGAATTCAGGAAAGTTCCTACAAAATTATGACAAGATGGTATAAAACCCCGGTAGTGCTACAACAGATGGGACTCGGGGACAACAATCTATGCTGGAGATGCAGGAAAGAAAAGGGGACACATCTTCTGGTCTTGCCCTTTAATTAAAACGTATTGGGACAGCATATTTAAGGTTGTGGAGAAAATATGCCACATTAACCCCTCTTTCACCCCTGAGTCCATCCTCTTATGGCTACCAAGTACTCACGGGTCACCCTCCAAAACAAATCTGTCTACACACCTCATTCAAACAGCTAAACTCTTGATCCCACTCAAATGGCTAGACCCATCCCCACCATCTCTCTCTCTATGGCTTGATAGAGTGGACCAAATCTATAGGCTGAAAGAACTCGCTACACTTTGGAAACCTTGGCTAGACTACAGACAATCTCTACAGCGAGTCTCTGCGGCGTGTTAACCGAACCTCTAATGTCATATGTTTCCATCTAGAATGGTTATGTCTCTTCACATCTCTACAATAATTGCATCTGTATCTTATATCTCAATGGATCCACCTGACTTACTGTGCATTAATAGAGAGCTTATGGTACTGGCTCTGGGAGTTGTTCTATGGTACCAGTTGATAATTAACCACTTCCCTTCCGCCCATAGAATATAAACGTCTGGGAAGTGGTTAATTATCTCTGATTGAATGTTTCTGAACAGCGGGGGACCTGCCGTCTCCAGGAGTCCCTGCCTTCTAGATCACTGTATACACAGCGCTTACCGAGCGCTGTGTATACAGATCAGGAATCGCTATGTGCGCTTCCTGTCCCGGCTCGGCGGTCACGTGATCGCCATGGTCGGGAGAGTGCGGGAGATGTATTAGTAGTATTATGCTGTACAGCTCTCTGGGGGTGTATTTCTTCTGTAACTGGGGCTACTATGTCAGCCCAAGTTACAGGAGAAATCAATAGTGTAAAAAAAAGAAAAAAAGTGAAGTTAAATGTCCCCCAGAGGTCTTGTATGACCTTATGGGGCACACAAAGTGTAAAATAAAAAATAAAAAAATAGAGTATTATAATAAAAAAAAAGTTTCACATATAAAAAAAATAATAATTCCCCCCCCCCAAATATGTCATTAAAAAAATGTTACAAATAAAAATAAATAAATAAAAGACATATTTGGTATCACCGCGTCTGCAACGACCGGATCCCTAAAAATATCATATGATCTACCCCATCAGTTAAACGCCGTAAAAAATAAATAAATAAACATTACGTCAAAACAGATTTTTTAATTACCTCACCTCTCAAAAAACATAAAATCAATCAAAAAGTCATCTGTATCCCAAAATGGTAGCAATAAAAACATCACCTCATCCCGCAAAAATGAGCACCCACACAAGATCATAGCCAGAAAAATGAAAAATATATGGCTCTAAAAAAATTGCAACACAAAAACATTATTTTTTTTTATAATAAAAAATACATATTTGGTATCCTTGCATCCCTAACAACTTCCTCTACAAAAATATCACATGATCTACCCCATCAAGTGAACCGTGTAAAAAAAATCTAATAAAAACTATGCCAAAACAGCTTTTTTTAATCTCCTCACCTAACAAAAAACATCAAACAATCAAAAAGTCGTATATATCCCAAAATGGTAGCAATAAAAACATCACCTCATCCCGCAAAAATGAGCCCCCACACAAGATCATAGCCAGAAAAATGAAAAATATATGGCTCTAAAAAATTGCAAAACCAAAACATGATTTTTTTTCTAAAAATGCTCTTATTGTGTAAAACGTAAAAGAAATAAAAAAAAGACATATTTGGTATCGTTGCGTCCGTAACTACCGGATCTATAAAAATATCACTTGATCTACCCCATCAAGTGAACAGTGTAAAAAAAAATATCGAAAAATGACTCCAAACTGCTTTTTTTGTGACTTAACCTCCCACAAATGTGATAAAAAGTGATCAGAAAGCCCCAAAATGGTGCCAATAAAAAGCACAGCTTGTTAAGCAAAAAATAAGCCCTCACGCAGCTCAGTCCACAAAAAAATGTAAAAGTCATCGCTCTTAAAAACCATGACAGAAAATTCCATGTTAGAAAATGCAGATGCCGCTCCTCCCCTTCTGAGCCCTGGCGTATCCCCAAATAACAGTTTACGACCACAATTGGGGTGTTACTGTATTAAGGAGAAAATGGGGAGCAAATTGTGGGGGATATTCTCCTGTTATCTTTTGTGAAAAAGAAAGTTTGGGCCTAACGCACCATTTTCTTGTTAAAAAAAAAGGTAATTTTTCATTTTCACAGCAAAGGGTTATAAATTGCATAAAACGCCTATAGGGTCAAGTGCTTGCTTCCCCCCCTTAAAAATTTCCTGGGTGGTGTAGTTTATAAAATGTGGTCACTTTTTGGGGGTTTCCACTGTGGGGGTGCCTCAGGGTCTCTTCAAATGCAACATGGCACCCAAAAACCATTCCAACAAAATCTGCCCTCCAAAAAGTATATGGTGCTCCTTGACCTCTGTACCCTTCCGTGTCCCCATATAGCTGTATACGACCACATGTGGGGTGTTTCTGTAAACTGTAGAATCGGGGTAATAAATATTGAGTTTTGTTGTTAACCCTTGATGTGTTACAGGAAAAAATTATTAAAATGGAAAATCTGCAAAAATAGTGAAACTTTGAAACTTCACATCTATTTTGCTTTAATTCCTGTGGAATACTTAAAGGGTTAACAACATTTCTAAAACCAGTTTTCAATACTTTGAAGGGTGTAGTTTCTAAAATGGTGTCATTTATAGGTGGTTTCTATTATGTAAGCCAACAAAGTGACTTCAGAACTGAACTGCTCCTTAAAAAAGTTGATTTTGCAAATTTTCAAAAATTGCTTCTAAAATTCTAAACCTTCTAATGTCCTAAAAAATTAAAATGACACTACCAAAATGATGCCAACATAAAGTAGACATATGGGGAATGTCAAGAGATTCAAATTTAGAAAACAGTGATTTTTTTTCAAATTTTTGTTAATTTTTGGATTTTTTTTTATAAATAAAAGTAAAACATATCAACTTAAATTTAGCATTAACTTGAAGTACAATGTGTCACAAGAAAGCAATCTCTGAATGGCTTGGATAAGTAAAAGCATTCCAAAGTTATTACCACATGAAGTGACACATGTCAGATTTGCAAAATTAGGCCTGGTCAGGAAGGGGTTAAGTGGCCCGGATGGGAAGTGGTTAAAATGTTTTCTCCTACATTATATTGAATGTCCCTTCTCCCTTTTCCCCTCCCCCTCTTTCCCATTCATGTCCCTAACTCTTCCCTTCCCCGTATCTAAAATGAAAATATGAGAGGCTCACTCCTGTTCTTATCTGAGGTACTCTGTATGCATTTCATGCTATGTCATCTTGCATGTTATTGTTGTACTATGCTTTATTTATATTTTATGACTCTCAATAAACAGATTTATGGTAAAAAAAAAAGTGTAAAATAAATGGGGGAAAAAAAACTAACATTTTCCTATATACGCACATATATAATTGGGTAAAAATGAAGAAAATAAAATACTCTAAACATGTTTGGTATTGCCACGTCCATAACAACTAGCTCTATAAAAATATCACATGACCCCTCAGGTGAACACTGTAAAAAAAAAAAAAAAAAAAAAAAAGTGCCAAAAAAGACATTTTTTTTTCGTCACCTACCATCATAAAAAGTGCAACATCAAGCAATAAAAGGGGGCATGCCCCCCCCCAAATAGTACTAATCAAACCGTCACCTCATCCTGCAAAAAATTAGTTCCTACCTAAGCCAATCGGCCAAAAAATAAAAAAGCTGTGGCGCTCAGACTATAGAGACACCAAAATATAATTTTTTGTTTAAAAAATGGTATTATTGGGTCAAACTTAAAAAGATAAGAAACCATATACATATTAGATATTGCCACATCCGTAACAACCTTCTCTATAAAAATATCACATTACCTAACCCCTCAGGTGAACACTGTAAAAATATTTTTTTTTTGTCACAAAAAGTGTAATAATGAATGATCAAAAAATCATATGTACCCAAAAATGGTACCAATAAAAACATCAACTCTTCCTGCAAAAAACAAGCCCCTGCACAAGATGATCGGCAGAAAAATTTAAAAAAATTCAGAAAATGGAGACACAAAAACATTTTTTTCAAAAATACATTATGCAAAACTGAAACAAAGAAAGTAGTCATTTTTTAGATCATCGCGTGCGTAACAACCTGCTCTATAAAAAAAAAAAAGCTCATGTTCTAACCTGTCAGCTGAACATTGTAAAAAGCAAAAAATAACAACGGTGCCAAAACATCCATTCTTTGGTTACCTTGCCTCACAAAAAACATTATAAAGAGTGATTAAAAATCATATGAACCCCAAAATAGTACCAATAAAACTGTCACCTTATTCTGTAGTTTCAAAAATGGGGGTCACTTTTTCATTGTTTCTACTGTAGGGTGCATCAGGGAGGCTTCAAATGGGACATGGTGTCTAAAAACCAGTCCAGTAACATCCACCTTCCAAAAACCATACGGCACTCCTTTTCTTCTGTGCCCTGCCGTGTGCCCTTACATCAGTTTATGACCACAGGTGGAGTGTTTCTGTAAAACGCAGAATCAGGGTAATAAATATCGAGTTTTGTTTGGCTGTTAACCCTCGATGTGTTAAAGAAAAAAATGGATTAAAATGGAAAATCTGTCGGGGCGGGGGCGTGGCTAGCAGCTGAGCTAAGAGGAAGCTGACTCACACAGCTCCGGCCACCCGAAAAGAATCCTGAGTCATCAGCTTCTTGTCTAAAGTTGGGGGACCTTGGAACACCTCTATCCAGACTCTATAAATCTCCGGCAGCAGTTTGTACCCTGTTGGGAGTTTCTGGCCATCCGAGATCCCGGGATTCATTCGGGGTCTAGTTGGAGGCCTGAAGCCAAGGCCTTGATTTCTGGCGTCACCTCAGACAGGGATTCGGCAATCCCTCGCCCACCACTACCGAAGCGCTTCTGGCTGGGAAGACAGGCACGGAGGAACCCCAAAAGCATCACCAGCTAGCCCAGGTCAGCAATTACATTTACAGGGCCCTTACCTGACAGCCCTGCTGTATGCCCGCTTCTTCCGCACTTCTGAATTAAACAGCTCCCAACAGTAATGGTGAAGATTGGTCCACACATATCTAGGAACACCATAGCATCCCGTCAATCTAGCTCCTTGGATTCTTACATACAGAAGGACCAACCATCTAGTCTGAACAAACTCATCTCAGGTGCGCAAGCTTTCCCCACAACACAGTCCACAGAGGGAACCCTCACCCACTCTGCAAGCAATGAAAGGTGACGGTGATGACACACAAGAAGACAGGAGTCTCCCTATTTCAAAATCCTTCCTGGGTAAAGTGCTCTCCAAAGCTCTGGAACCAGTCTTGAAAGAATTGCAGGATATTAAACAAGATACATTGGAGGCAGGGTTGAGGAATTAAAATCCAACCAATCTCAGTTGATCTTGTATACAGAAGCTGCCTCCTCAGCCTTCAACGCATGTAAAACACATATGAATAAAATGGTAGACTGGCTAGAAGATCAAGAAAACAGGGCCTGTCGCAACAATCTACGCCTGAACGAGGATCCCTGAATCAGTCCCAAATGAAGCCTTGCCAGACACTGTCAAACAGATATTTATCTCTATACTAGGGGACTCATACCCACTAGAGGTCACTACCGAGAGAGTACACAGATCCCTGAGAGCCAAACCCTCTGCTAATGACCCGCCCAGAGACGTAATCTGCAGACTATTCCATTCTAAAGTCAGAGATGACATCCTACTACTATCCAGAAGCAACCCTCCCTCCACAGTCGATGGGTCAACGATTTCTTTTTACCAAGATCTAGCCAGCATCACATAAAGACACGCCAAAAAGAGTATCCTTAAACCACTGACGGAGGTTTTGCGACATAGAAACATACCCTATAGGTGGCTCTTCCCTTTCGGACTCTCCTTCTCATCTGACGGGAAAGGGTTCATCCTGCAAAGTAACTCTGAACTACCCGAGATCCTTTAACTCCTGAAGATTACAGACTTGGACATACTAAATTAGTCCCCAATACAGGATCTCACAGCCCTCCCCACCGTTCCACCCCGACACCCTGGGAGACTGTGGGCCTGGAAAAGCCCAGCAGGAATAGAAGGCGTCAAGGGAAACTAACTCCCAGAAGTATTGATGTAGGACCCACCTGATCAACCCCTCAACTGATGGGATAAGTGCTTTCACCCACGATGTTGGGGACTCTGTTTTGATGCTGTTCACCTGGCCATCTTCAATAGTATATCTGTATGAATTGGTGAGGTTGGGTTGAGGTCTTGACTTCATCTGCTCCCCACTTTGGCGGAGGTCCACAGGTCCACAGACTTGTGGCTAATATGTCTTAATAGTTACCCCAGCAGTTGTACTCGACTTGATAATTGAGAGATTTTCTCTAGGCGTGGCCTCGACTCACCCTCCTGTGTTTGGCAGCGGACACAGACTTTCCCCCCACGCCGCAGTTTGAGGGGTCACATCTATTATCTCAGGTTTATAACATTGTCCAAAAACTAAATCACCCACACAATAGGGGATACATATCTAAATGGAGCAAAGACCTAGACACAACCTGGACTGAAACCAAAGTGAAATAATTGTACCGCTTATCTCATGGCATATCCAGATGCACATGGCTACAGGAAAACTCCTTTAAATTGATTACCAGATGGTATCTCACACCAGCAAGACTTAAACAAATGAACTGCCTCAGCTCAGACTCCTGCTGGATTTGCACGCAGTCTAGAGGCACTTATTTTCATATGTGGTGGTCCTGTCCAGTACTACAGACCTTCTGGAATGAGATACTCAATTCAATCAAGCATATTTGTTCACTGAAATATCCTCCTTCTCCTTCCTCTGTATTATTAAATATTAGGATACATAACATTCCAAGCGCAAAACAGAGACTATTTCAACACCTGACCTCCGCCGCAAAGTCTTTAATACCACAACACTGGAACCAGACATCATCTCCAACACTATCACAATGGCTAATTAAAGTTGGCCACATCTTCCATATGGAGGAATTGTCGGCCTGGGAAACCAGATCTCATTCTAACTTTCTATCCATCTGGGCAGACTGGATTTCTTACCGGAAATCAGATCTCTGCCTTAAGACAATCTCTGAAAATGATCTAGTAAGCAGTACTCGCTAACCTCTCAAAACATCTTGCGTTACTTGCTCTCCCTTAATACGTATTAATATAATACCTAGTATCTACCCTATCTCTACTCCTCCATTGTTCATGTTTTCTGTTAAAATTGATTAACTCTACTGTGGAAAACACCACCTTTTTGCTTGCAATTTGCAGTTTCTTAATGATTCCCTATGATACCTCTGTGTTTTTTCAGCTATTTAGACAGTACATCTCATAGAAACTACTAAATCGGTTGTTACATTTTCCGCTTTATGTTCTTGCAGGTGAATGTCCTGCACTCCTTCATTTGCATATTGCTGTCTGTAAAATTTCATTCTGAAAAAATCAATAAAAAGATAATTGAAAAGAAAAATGGAAAATCTGTCAAAAAAAGTGAAATTTAGAAATTTCATATCCATTTTCCTTTCATTCTTGTGGAATACATAAAGGGTTAACAAAGTTTGTAAAATCAGTTTTAAGTAACTTGATGTGTGTAGTTTCCAAAATCTGATCATTTGTGGGGGGGTTTCTACTAAGTAAGCCCCACAAAGTCACTTCAGACCTGAACTGGTCCTTAAAAAGTGGATTTTGGAAATTTTCTTAAATATTTTAAGAATTTCTTCTAAAATTCTAAGCCTTCTAACGTCCCAAAAAATAAAATGACATTTACAAAATGATGCCAACATAAAGTGGACATTTGGGGAATGTTAAGTAATAAATATTTTATGAGGTGTCACTTTCTGTTTTAAAAGCAGAGAAATAGAAATTTTGAAAATTGCGAATTTTTCTAAATTTTTGGTAAATTTGGGATTTTTTCATAAATAAAGGTGAAATATATTGACTCGATTTTATGAAGTCATGAAGTACAATTTGTCACGAGAAAACAATCGTAGAATGGCTTTGATAAATAAAAGTGTTACCACATAAAATGATACATGTCAGATTTTCTAAAATAAGCCTAGTCACAAAGGTGCAAAATGGCCCGGTAATTAAGGGGTTAATGACCTAACCTGTATGTCATCTTATGTATTTTGTTCCAGGTCCTCTTCATAATGTGCATCTATAATATTGTTATGTAAGTCATGTATGTCATGCATGTTTGACATGTAATGTGCCTGGTTCACCAGCAGGTGGCAGTGAACGCAGTCTAGTTTACCCCCAGCTAGGGGAAGGGTGTGCAGAGGCAGAACCAGTCCTCTGGCAGAACCAAAGTCCGACTAAGGAGAGAGGTGCAGCAAAAAAAAAGAAACAACGATACTAAGTAAGCATGTCAGTACAGAAGAGTCAGAGAAAGAGAGCAGAGTTGAGTTTACCTGCCAGTTATATGCTAAAGCCTGCTGGAATCAAGACAAAGCCTGAAACCTGTTTGAAAAAAGATTTATTGAAGTAAAGCTGCCATTGAACTTCATCTTAAGGTCTGGACTCAAGTTATTCTTTCAAATCCATCAATTATTCCCCCTATTTATTGCTTCGGAGACAAAGCCTACGGTCCAGCCGTATCCAGGTAGGAGCACCGTGACACACATAAAGCGACATTTAGGCCTCACTACACCACTCAGCATTCCTACCAAACCTGGGACGCGATAGAGAGGGCCCTGGGGGGAGGCACCAGCACCACCTAGTGGTGTCTACATGTAAGATACGTCAGCCTGTTAGGCCCCTTTCACACGAGCGAGTTTTCCGCGCGGGTGCAATGCATGACGTGAATGCATTGCACCCGCACTGAATCCTGACCCATTCATTTCAATGGGTCTTTTCACATGAGCGAGAAGCATCAGTTCGCTGTTGCGTGAAAATCGCAGCATGTTCTATATTCAGTGGGGTTTTTTTTAAGCAAGTGCGGATGCAATGCGTTTTTCACTGTTGGTTGCTAAGAGATGTTGTTTGTAAATTTTCAGTTTTTTATCACGCGCGTGAAAAACGCATCAAAACACACTGCACCTGCGCAGAAAAAGCTGAACAACTGAACGCAATCGCAGACAAAACTGACTGAACTTGCTTGAAAAATGGTGTGAGTTTTCCTGAAAGCACCCTGAACGCATTCCGGACCTAATCCATCACGCTCGTGTGAAAGGGGCTTTATAGGAATTTACAGCTCAATATACAGCACAGCAGTACAGATAGCACAATGGATATTCTGCAAATAGCCCTATGTATACAGGGCCCATGACTACTACGGCTCTGAACTGGAGGAAAATAACACATGCAACCTGCACAAGATGCTGGCAATGTACAGGAGACTGTCCCTCTTCTCAGCCATTTTCACGTGGTGAGGAGTGCTCTCCTTAACTTGCAGCGTCAGAATGGTATGCAGCTACACCGGTTAATCTGCCAATTCAACATTGCATATGCTTTGTATGCTATCTGTACGAGCAGCCAAAAGCCATAAACGATTTGGTCATGCACCAGACCGCCTCAGTGGGAAGCACGTGTTGTTTCCAGGTCAAGTGCTGGCAGCTCATGCCATTCACGCTGCAGTTGTCCCTCATCCCCCTCATAAGAGACGCTAACGCTCATGCAACAAGTGGCCCTGTAGCTGTTGGGGACCCATGGGGGAGGAAAAACTCCCATGGGGGAGGAGAAGGTGCTGCTACTTGAGGAGAAGGAGGAAGAGAAGTCAGAGTTGAAGGACTAAGAGGATAATGATGATGATGATGAAGACAGTGACACCGGCCAATGCACCCAATCATTTCAGTAAAGGGCATAGCCAGAAAGAACTGGACCTTTAGGCATACTGGCCAGAATGGCAACCTGTATGCACGTTTGCTTACACAGTGACAGGCAGATCCTTGACATCAAGCAGTCTGAGGAAGGCTAAATTACGTCATTACCAGTAAATACTGTGTACGTAACTTGCTGCGAGAAGACGCCTTCCTCCAGCATGTCTGAGAGGGAGGCCTTCTCCACCTCCCACAGAGTCACCACCCTCCCACCACTACGAGCAGCAGAAGTCACAACATCAGAGCCAGCAGCTATTTCAGCCTCTGCAACATGACAGAGCAGTTTTTGCATGTGCCGCGCTAGGTTGAGGCCAGTCAGCAAGCCGACAGCTCCCTCCTCAATGCCCAGGTTCAGGACTACCTAAACTAAGGCCAGTCTCTGTCGCATACCCTCTTCCCTGACCCTATGGATTTCTGGGCAGGCAGACTGGAACAGTGGCCTGAAGTGGCACAGCATGATGTCTTTCTTCTGTGTCGACCAGCCTCCAGTGTCATCATGGAGAGGGTTTTCAGCACCCCGGGGGACGTGGTGACACCTAAACAGACCAAGTTGTCCTCTGCCAGTGTCTAAAACATCATTGCTGTTGATCCCCTACTGCCACCAACATTTACAAAAAGCATCTGCTGCCACGAGCACCAATTCTACTACTATTACTACTGCAACCCATTCAGTCTTGTAGGTTCCATGTTATACTGTGCCACCAATATTGAGGCCACATGCCACTGTATCCATACCTTACCCCTTTCACATACACATTGTACTGCTGCAGCCCCCAATTAAAATAATTTTTTTAGGCTTGTTCACAATGAGACACTTTCTCTTCTTGTCCTACCAACAAGCATTCAGCATGCTTGGTCCCTCAACCCACTATATATATTGTGAGGCAGCGACAGGTAAGGCAGTGACAGGTGCCGTATTTGAGGGAAGATACGTGTCACCCAGAATGCTGCAGGAAGCATTCTGAGTAAGAGTTCGGTTTATTAGGAGCGTGCCACCAAGGTGCCCAGCCTTGGTGGGGTAAAGGCCAGCAACTCTGTGTTCACTGAGGTAGTCAGTGAACGCCCTAATAGTTAGAGTAGCTGGTTCCAGCTAGTCGGGGTCTGGCTTTTACTGGGAACAGGCAATGTGCTGGGTGGGTGCCTGTTCCCCATGCTCCAGTTCAGGTTTTCAGGTGTGCTTATGTCCAGCATTTCTATTTAATCCTGCTGCTGGACTTAGGTGTGTCTCAGTCTGGAGAAGTGGGCAGTCAGTGTGAGGCAACACTGACTGTGTGTGCTGCATTTATTTGACCCGGCTGCGATCCGGAATTATGGCTGTATGATTTGGAAAGCTAAATAAACAAGGACTTTGGAGAAGTTCATGGTGTCCCTGCCTCTTTTCACTGGTCAAGTGAGTACGATTCCTTACATTTGGTGGAGGATGCGGGCAAAAGACCAGTGAGGCAAACACAATTGTGTATGTCCTGGATAAAGCCGGCCAAGTTTTGCCCTAAACCAATGGACAGCATGGAGGACGTGTTACAGCAGCTGGTTCAAGCGAATGCCCAACAGCAACAGACTAACAACCTGTTGATTCAACAGATGGCGGCCCTGCAAGAGACCCTGCGAGCACCCCAGCAAGTGATCCCACCAGCAGTGACCCCGTCTGCAGCCCGGGATAAAGTCCGGTCAGCACTGAGGAAAATGAGTCCAGAGGACGACGGGGAGGCCTTCCTTACCGTATTTGAAAGAACAGCTGAGCAGGAGAACCTGCCGTCCGACCAGTGGGCTGAAGTGGTGGCACCGTTCCTGGTAGGAGATGCCCAGAAAGCCTATTTTGACCTCAGCCGTGAGGACGCCCAGGACTATAAGAAACTCAAAGGTGCAAGCACAAAGGGTGTTCCAGTGGGTGTTTTCAGAGTCCCAACCCGCCAGGTCTTAGGCATATGACTTGTTGCACCTGGTGAAGAAGTGGCTCCAACCTGAGACTTTAAGCCCTGCCCAAATGATTGAGAGGGTGGTAGTGGACCGGTTTGTACGCACTCTGCCAGCTTCTATTCAGCGCTGGGTGGGTCAAGGAGACCCAGGCAACCTTGACCAGCTGGTTAGCCTGGTCGAGCGGTATATGGCGACCCAGGACTTGGTAAGGGGTTCTGCACATGCAAGGGACGCGTGCCAGCCCCCCACCCAGCCTAAGGAGCCTGGGAAAAGGTCACGTCTCCCTATGGGGGGTCACGCAAACCAAATCCCTATTAAGCGAGACCCGGGGTCCCGCGAGGCCACTGTAATTCGATGCTGGTGCTGCCACGGTCCAGGACATATGGCTGCAAACTGCCCCTTAACTACTGAACCCATGGACTGTGGGTTCGCTCGCCGGTACTCTTTCTATGCCCGGCCTGTGTGTACCGCTGACCCCCTGATGGCTGTGGATACGCCCCCCCGTGTCAGGTCTCTATTAACGGGTACCAGGTCAAGGCACTGCTGGATTCTGGGAGCCTGGTGACCCTCGTGCGTGGGTCGCTGGTGTCAGAAGAAGTCCCAGGGAATCAAAAATTAGCTATAGTCTGTATTCATGGCGATCTGCGAGAGTATCCCACCACGAGGATTACCCTGTCCACGGCAAGTGGGGATGTACAACACGTTGTGGCGGTAGTACAACATCTTCCCTATGACGCCATTTTGGGAAGAGACTTACCTATATTCTGGACTTTGTGGAAGGACAGAATGCGTTCTCTGGGGGAGGAAATCTGTCCAGGTCCGGAACCCGAAGACCCAGACTCCGGGGTACCAGCCGTAGGGGTCACCACCACAGATCTAGAGTGTAATCCCGATAGGTTTCCCTTAGAGGTATTGGCTGGAGAGACTGTCGAAACCCCATCCCTCCCAGATCTCGAGGTGTCACGGGACACATTCGGGACCGCCCAGCTCCAGGATCCTACGCTGATACGGGCGAGAGAAAGGGTATCAGTAATTAATGGGGTAGCCCAGTACCCAGGTGCAGAATCAGAGTTTCCACACATGGCCATTAACCAATAATTATTGTACAGGGTGGACAAGGTACAACAAGAGGTAATAGAGCAGTTGGTGGTACCACAGCCTTACCGCCATATGATATTAGACATGGCCCACACGCATGTACTGGGAGGACATCTTGGGGTTAAAAAGACCCAAGAACGAATAATGCAGAGGTTCTTTTGGCCTAGCATATATGAGGAGGTTCAAAAACTTCTGTCAGTCCTGTCCTGTGTGTCAGATAACTAGCCCCCAGCCACACTACCGTAGCCCCTTAGTTCCTATGCCTATCATAGAGGTGCCGTTCAAAAGAATAGCGATGGATCTGGTGGGACCAATAAATAAGTCGGCCAGAGGTCACCAGCATATCTTGGTGGTCCTAGATTATGCTACCAGATATCCTGAGGCAATTCCACTGCGCCATACGTCAGCTAAGCTTATAGCCAAAGAATTAATGGAAATGTTTTCTCGCGTAGGGATACCTAAGGAGATCTTGACAGATCAGGGGACTCCCTTGATGTCTAAGGTCATGAAGGAACTCTGCCGGTTGTTAAATGTTAAACACTTACACACGTCCGTGTACCATCCCCAAACAGACGGACTGGTGGAAAGGTTTAACAAAACTCTAAAGAACATGATCAAGAGAGCTGTATCTAAAGATGGGAAAGACTGGGATCTCCTGCTGCCGTATGTATTGTTCGCTGTGCGAGAAGTGCCCCAGGCATCCACTGGGTTCTCACCCTTTGAATTATTGTATGGCAGGCACCCCCGGGGTTTGCTTGACGTTGCTAAAGAGGCATGGGAGCAACAGCCCACCCCACATAAGAGTGTCATCGAACATATAGAGAAAATGCAGGAAAGGATGGAGACAGTTCTGCCGATTGTTTGGGAACATATGGAAGCGGCACAACTGGCTCAGAGCCGGGTATACAACCGGGCAGCCAGGGTGAGGACCTTTAACCCAGGTGACCGGGTACTGGTACTTATACCCACAGTTGACAGTAAGTTCCTTGCAAGGTGGCAAGGGCCCTACGAAGTGATAGAGAAAGTGGGGACAGTAAATTACAAGGTACGCCAGCCAGGTCGGCGAAAGCCAGAACAGGTGTACCATGTCATGGCTTATTATTATAAGCCCTGGAAAGATAGAGAAAGTCTACTGGTGGACAACCTGCTCTCGGTTTCCTCTGTGAAGAAGGCTCCATCTTCACCGGTGGTCTCCGAGAAAGCTTCCGCCACAGTGAAAATAGCGGATGGCCTGTCTACTAAACAAGGTCAAGAGGTCAGGGAGTTCGTGAGTCGGAATAGGGATGTTTTCTCCGAACTTCCTGGACGTACATCCATAATCCAACATGACATTGTCACTGAGCCCCAGGTCAAAGTTCGCTTAAAGCCTTATCGGGTACCTGAGGCTCGGCGACAAGCCATATCTGAGGAAGTGAAGTCAATGCTGCAACTAGGGGTCATTGAAGAGTCTCGGAGTGAGTGGGCTAGTCCAATAGTCCTACTACCAAAACCAGATGGTACGTTACGATTCTGTAACGATTTCCGGAAGCTCAATGAGGTCTCAAAATTTGACGCCTACCCAATGCCCCGAGCTGATGAGTTAATAGAGAGATTGGGACAAGCCCGGTACTTTTCGGTCTTAGATCTTACAAAAGGGTATTGGCAGGTGCCCTTAACTGAGGCTGCAAAGGAAAAAACTGCTTTTGTCACCCCCGAAGGGCTGTATCAATACAAGGTGTTGCCCTTTGGGTTACATGGTGCTCCAGCCACGTTCCAGCGGCTAATGGATATCATCCTCCGGCCCCATCGTCAGTATGCTTCGGCATACCTCGATGATATAGTGGTATTTAGCATGGACTGGGAGAGTCACCTACCGAAGGTGCAGGCGGTAGTGGATTCTCTCCGAAAAGCGGGATTAACTTCCAACCCCAAGAAGTGTACGATAGGGTTGGAAGAGGCTAGGTACCTGGGATATGTAATCGGACGGGGAGTCATCAAACCCCAGGTAAATAAGATAGAAGCTATACAGAACTGGCCCCGCCCCCTGATGACGAGGCAGGTGAAAGCCTTCCTAGGGTTAATGGGATATTACCGGAGGTTTATTCCCAATTTTGCCACTTTGTCAGCTGCATTGACAGATCTTCTAAAAGGTCGGAAGTCCGTAATGGTCCGCTGGAATGTTCAGGCAGAGAAGGCCTTCAGAGCATTGAAGTCTGTGTTGTGTGGGATATCGGTCCTGGTTACACCTGACTTCAATAAAGAATTTATTGTACAGACAGATGCCTCTGAGGTAGGGCTAGGTGCAGTGCTGTCTCAGGAGGTTAACGGGGAGGAGCATCCCGTTAGTTTCCTGAGCCGTAAGCTAACGCCAGCGAAAACGAGGTACAGCATAGTGGAGAGGGAGTGCCTGGCCATCAAGTGGGCACTCGAGTCTCTCCGCTATTATCTGCTGGGGAGGACGTTCCGTCTGGTGACTGATCATTCACCTCTCATGTGGATGAGCCAGGCGAAGGAGAGAAATGCTCGGGTTACCAGATGGTTCCTCTCCATGCAAAACTTCAAGTTTACAGTGGAGCACAGGGCAGGGACGCTGCAGGGGAATGCAGATGCTCTGTCCAGAGTCCACTGCATGGCATGTGTTCACCCCCACAGGTTTGAACGGGGGGGGGTATGTGAGGCAGCGACAGGTAAGGCAGTGACAGGTGCCGTATTTGAGGGAAGATACGTGTCACCCAGAATGCTGCAGGAAGCATTCTGAGTAGGAGTTCGGTTTATTAGGAGCGTGCCACCAAGGTGCCCAGCCTTGGTGGGGTAAAGGCCAGCAACTCTGTGTTCACTGAGGTAGTCAGTGAACACCCTAATAGTTAGAGTAGCTGGTTCCAGCTAGTCCGGGTCTGGCTTTTACTGGGAACAGGCAATGTGCTGGGTGGGTGCCTGTTCCCCATGCTCCAGTTCAGGTTTTCTGGTGTGCTCATGTCCAGCATTTCTATTTAATCCTGCTGCTGGACTTAGGTGTGTCTCAGTCTGGAGAAGTGGGCAGTCAGTGTGTGCTGCATTTATTTGACCCGGTTGCGATCTGGAATTATGGCTGTATGATTTGGAAAGCTAAATAAACAAGGACTTTGGAGAAGTTTGTGGTGTCCCTGCCTCTTTTCACTGGTCAAGTGAGTACGATTCCTTATATATATATATATATATATAATCATCCCATAACACCATGTGTTTTGGAAGATTTGAAATATTGAAAATCATAACGCATGCACAAGCGCGGTTTGTTTTTAAACACACTGTACATTAACGCTGTGAAACATCCATTTACCCATAGCTATCTATGTCAGAGTCACTCAGACATCATTTGCTATTGTTAGTAGTGAGTTCCAGAGCTTGCTCAGGGGGAAAGTGAGAGGGAAAAATTCATAAAAGTAAATGAAAAGGGATAACAAGTTTTCCTAAAAATTATGAGTCCTATGAGGCTAGAGGGGGTTATATACTAACTTTCAGGGCAATTGTAACAACTTCTTTTTCACAAATTCAGCAAACCACACCCAAAACAAATCTCCACTGGTTTGCCCATTTATACTTGGTGCATTATTTGTGGGTTAGTTCAGTATGTAATACCTGTACCTTCTGGTTTATTGTATTGATGGCCACTTCTTTGGTTGGTTATACAGATCTTGAGTGAAGCAGTGAAAATATTTTTCTGTCTCTCTGTCTCTCTCACACAAAAACAACTTTGACGTGTTATCGGGACTAAAGAAGTTTGGATTGGTGGGAGTCTTGCTATTCACAGTGCCTCCCTTTTTTGGCTGCTATCAGTGCCGTTAGCTTTGCAATACCAGTGAATTGCCAGATGTGTGGTCCCCAGGGCTGTGTTGATGGCGACTGCCAGCTTGACCAAACAATAATACCAAAACTAGTGGCATCAAAAGCACAGTGGAGGCTAGGAGGGATAAAAAAAAAAAAAAAACAATGTGCCAATGTTGAAGAGGGTTACAGCCAGTTGAATTACTCTGATGATGTGAAAGTCCTGTTTCATATTGTAGTTGTCATCTTTGTTTCAAAAGTACAGAAAAATAAACATTAATTATTTTGTTACTTACAATGTCATTTACCAAATCTCGTATACCTCGTGCTATCAGTATGCACAAGAGGGGTATCAAAATAATGTGAGCCGGCTGTGTTGCAATCTGTGGGATACTCTAAAAGAAAAAAAAGGCAAGAGTTGTTTATTTTTATTTTTTCCATTATTTATAGTATTTATTTTTACAAAGAATGCTCTCTTTATTGCTGAATTTATGTAAAATATACAATAGAGATGCTCACCAAAGACTATATTTAGGGATGAGCGAACTTTTGAAAAGTTCGGTTCGGTTCGCTTCGGCGAACTTTTGTGAAGTTCGGATTCGTACGAACCGAACCTAAAACGAACCTTGCTATAATGGCTGAATAATTGCTGCTACAATAATGGGAGTCTGATAGGGTATAGTTTTGTTTACTTGCAGTTGCTATTACAATGAAAAAAGTGGAAAAAATCCAAGTGACTTCAACAACGGCGACGCAAAATATACGCATATTTGAGAATTTACACTAATGCGTACGCTAATGCGAACATTCCCGCACAAATAACGAACATACAGTGTAGCGTTGTTAAAGGTACGCTACTTAACTGAATATGTACGCATTAGCGTACGCATACACTGCGTCTGCGAACATTCCTACTCAAGTAACGAACATACAGTCTAGCGTTGTCAAAGGTACGCCACTTAACTGAATATGTACGCATTAGCGTACGCATATACTGCGTCTGCGAACATTCCTACTCAAGTAACGAACATACAGTCTAGCGTTGTCAAAGGTACGCTACTTAACTGAATATGTACGCATTAGCGTACATTCTCAATAAATATGCGTATATTTTGCGTTGCCGTTATTTTAACCAGATTCGTCACGAACTTTCTGAAAATTCGGTTCGATGACGAACCGAACTTTTGGGAAAGTTCGTAACGAATCTGGTTCGTTACGGTTCGGTTCGCTCATCCCTAACTATATTCAAAAACACTAGTATGAGGGCAAAGTCCACTATATACTCATTAACGGCTAATGAAATTGTAAACAAAATGACTGGCTCTCCATTAAAAAAAATTAATAAATTAACCCCTTGATGAAGAAACAATTTTTCCATTTTTCCATTCTTGTTATTTACTCCCTGCATTCTTGGAGCAATAGCTTTTTTTTTTTTTTTTTTTTTTTTATGTTCACATAGCCATATGAGGACTTGTTTTTGCGGGACAATGGCATCATTTAATATTGCATAGTAGTAGGAAACTGAAAAAAATGTCACCACAGTTTTATGGGTTTTGTTTTTACAACATTCAATATGCAGTAAAACTGCAAGTGTCCACCCGCCCAGCAGTTTGTTTGCATAGTGAACCAGGGAACCGTCTGCTCCCTGCTTCACTATTCTGCTGGTCTCCGGTGCTCCCCCCTTAGACCGCACATTGCCCTTCTGGGAGTGTGAGATGCGCTGAAAGCCAGGGAATTAGCCTTCTGCACAGCCATGTGTGTGGGAACGCGTCATCAGGGAAACAGGTAAGTATTTCTGTTTTTGGAGGTGACTACCAATGCGATTCTGGACAACTAGTGTAATCAGGAGTCAATATATATTAGGGCAGAAATGGTAAGGGTTAAGCATAGATCATAACCCCAGTAATAGTAATAGTAATCAATCACAATCAAGTAACATCTATGGATATAAACAGCAAGTATAGGATGGCGTACAGAGGACAAGACTATGAATGTCCTCCCTTAAATCCCACGTGGCAGATGACGTCAAATGTCAAGTGCCGGGTCACGTGCGCTCATGCGCCATAATGAGTGCAACTCGGGTACTGGTAGAGTGTACCTCTAGAACTGAGGTATTGCGATCACATGACGGGCATTGAGACCCATAGGCGGATGGCCATCCAGTACTCGCTCCCCAGATCACAGTTTAAGAGGGTTGACAGGATCACAATGTATGACGCCCCAAGTGCTAATATTAAGGTTAATGACATTCTTTCAAAACCTGTCAAAATCAATAATGGAACCAGACAGGGTTGCCCCCTTTCCCCAATCTTATTTATTCTCACAGTGGAACCTCTGTTGCAACATATTCGCCAGCATTCTGAAATAAGTGGACTTTCATGTAAGGGACTACAATTCAAACAGGCCGCTTATGCGGACGACCTACTATTAATGATATCCAATCCCACACAAGCCTTTCCAGCCATTCTTGACACATTTCATAATTTCGGTTTCATTTCTAATTTCAAAATAAATATAGCAAAATCTCAAGCCATGGGTATAAATATACCTTCAAAAAAGCTTACAGATTTAAAATCGGTATCTCCCTTTGCATGGACCTCCACCTCCATAAAATTCCTGGGGGTTAACATCTCTCCAGATCCTAAAAAACTATACGAATTAAATTATCTCCCCCTTTTAAAATCCATACCAGATACCTTAAACTCTTGGTCTCCAAAATTCTTATCGTGGTTAGGTCGCAAGAGCATGTTTAACCCACTTATAATCCCAAAAATTACATACTTATTGCAAGTATTACCCATAAACCTTCCCCGCAGCTTTTTCGATTCAGTGCGCAAGATTAGCTCTTCTTACATTTGGGGACCTTTAAAACCCAGGCTGTCTGGTAGAATCTTGAGGCTACCCTTCGATAAGGGGGGAATTGGTCTCACCTCTGTACCGAGATATTACAAAGCAATACATCTCTGCAGGACAATTGATTGGATTAGACATCCACTGGATTTTATTAGAGAACTTACTAAATGACTATCCCTTAAGAGCGTTAGTTTTTTCAAACCCACCAGATACCCCTCAAAGCTCAAAACAGTACACTTTATTATAGGCGACATTGAAAGTTTGGGGTACTCCAGAGATCAGAGAAGCATGCTCAAATTTTCCTTCTCCGCTCTTAGCCCTGGGAGACTGCTTGCTCTCTTCGAAGAGCGGTTACTCTACATTGCCCTACCTAATTCGCAATTCAAAAATCCCTATTGATGAGTTATTGGATAAAGAGGGTGCATTTCTAGACCGGGCAACATTGACAACTAGACTACACTTAATGGACCTCAATCCTCTACAATATGAGTACATAAGATCCTCAATTCGAAATGCCACATCTAAGGACAATAGTCCTTCTACACTCTCATGGTTTGAGAAACTTATTTCTCAGACCCAACAACCCATCAAACTGATCTCCACAATTAGTCAAAACCTAATCAAAATTGATTCTCCGGCTTTTCTTTACTATATTTGCGAGTGGGAAAAAGATTTAGATGTAAAGTTTTCTGATAAAAATCTCCAGACAATACTGACAGCACCAAAGCTCACCCCCAGGTGTGTTACTATACAAGAAAATGACTACAAGGTCTTATCACGTTGGTATATGACACCAGCTAGGCTGAAAAGAATGTATGGCACTACGTCGGAATTGTGCTGGAGATGTCAGAAGGAGGTAGGCACATTTCTACATGTTTGGTGGTCGTGTCCCATAATCTCTGACTTCTGGAATTCTGTCTTCAAACATGCTAGAGACATACTCCAACTTAAAGATACTTACCTCCCTATCTGCCCTATGTCAGCACTTCTCTCTCTTCTACCAGAAAAACTGACAAACCTAGATAAATCTCTGCTTAGGAACTTCTTTGCAGCTGCAAGATTACTGATTGCTTCCAATTGGAAATCAGAATCAGCACCTTCAATTCCTATCTGGTTGGAGAAGGTGGAGACAATATCTAGACTAGAAGAACTCTCGCATTGGGAAAATAGATCTCATGAGAAATATATAAAAATATGGAAGCCATGGAGAGAATGGAAACAAAGACAATAAAACCAGCCTTTAATTTACTCATCCTTATCATATCAGTGTGTCAGTAGCAAATATAGAGAACAGTGCTATTCGTCCACTCCTTTAGATGCACTTATCACCTATATCCGAAAATAGATAATTCAGGAAATGTGCCGGTTGCTTCTGTTCAACTGAAATATATGTAATAATCAGTTATATGTGAATGGATATTGATATATGTACCTGAAGCTGCTGATGTGTATTGGATGGCATTGTCTGTCATGTTGGTTTTAATTAAAATCAATAAAAAGATTTGAAAAAGAAAAAAAGAGGGTTGACAGGATAGTAAGTGATTCAGACCTTAAACAAGCTTGTATCTCTGAAATGGCCTAAAAATTTAAAAAAAAAAAACTTCTTCAAGACATGAACATGCCCAACTAAGTATGTATCAATACTGCACCTTCCGCATCTAAATTAGTATCTTCCCCTCAGTTACCACTTATACTCACATACCATCCGTTCATTCCTAACATTCTACGTATAATAAAGAAATATTGGCCCCTGCTAAATAAATTTTATCCCAAAATACCAGAATTTGTCAATCTTGTTCGCATGTGTTATAAACACACCAAAAATCTTAAGGATAGCCTAGTGCGGGCTGATATAGGCTCACAAAAATTCACACCCCAGCAAACTACATTCTTACCTCAAAAGAAAGGCACTTCCCCGTGTATGAATTGTGCTCAGTGCACAAATGTGATGAAGGGCAGTGCTGTCACACATCCACTTTCTAGAAAAACGTATCCAATACAAGGCTACTTTACATGTGCCACTTCCTTCGTGGTTTATCTCATTAAATGTCCCTGTGGTCTCGCATACGTTAGGGAGACCTCCCAATGTGTGTGAGACCGCATTTCTAAACATAAATCTGACATACCATGCAGAAATTGCCAATTCCTCACCACTTCCTCAATGCCCAACATCAAGTCAATGAACTTAAATTTCAAATATTGGAATATGTTCCAATGCCAAGAAGAGGCGGTAGTCAAAAATGAATCTTACAAAAATACAAGGCCTATTGGATACATGAGCTTAGAACACTGGGTTTCAATTGTGATTTTGATTTCTGTATTTGATCATCATCATTTCCTTTTTCATTTTTACAGACTAAATTAAATATTTCCTGGAGGTATAGTAGTTCCCTTTTGAGTATATTTTACTAATACCATTATAATATATATAACATTTATAAGACCGAAAAAAAGACATCTGTCCATCCAGTTCGGCCTGTTTTCCTACAAGTTGATCCAGAGGAAGGCAAAAAAAACCTGTGCGGTAGAAGCCAATTTTCCACACTTTAAGGAAAAAAAATCCTTCCCGACTCCAATCAGGCAATCAGAATTACTCCCTGGATCAACGACCCATCTCTAGTAACTATAACCTGTAATATTATTACCCTCCAGAAATACATCCAGGCCCTTCTTGAACTCTCTTAGTGAACTTACCATCACCACCTCCTCAGGCAGAGAGTTCCATAGTCTCACTGCTCTTACCGTAAAGAATCCTCTTCTATGTTTATGTACAAACCTTCTTTCCTCCAGACGCAGAGGATGTCCCCTCGTCACAGTCACAGTCCTCTGGATAAATAGATGATGGGAGAGATCTCTGTACTAACCCCTGATATATTTATACATAGTTATTAGATCTCCCCTCAGTCGTCTTTTTTCTAAAGTGAATAAGCCTAATTTCCAGGACGTCCTTCCATGACAGCACCATGGAGGATGTCCTATTGGCCTCTGTAGGGACAGGAAGCACGAGAGGTTAAAAGGCCCCTCCCCTCCCCACACTCCAGTGTTCTTCCTGTCCCTACAGGGTTAATGGGAAGCGGGTCCCTACGGGGATGAAGAGAGTTTTTACTCACCGGAGCTGGCTGGGGGGTGTATTCCTCGGATCAAGCAGTCAGCTCTTGGGCCAGCACCTCTCTGGGAAGAGGTCCCCTAGCCCTCCCCCAATGCCATCTGTGGACGCCGCGGTGTCGGGGGTGCCGGTGCCGCTTCTCCCTTGGGGGCTCTGGGCTCGGCGGCGGCTCGTCCTCTCCTCGGCCACTGGGGCCTGCGCTGTAGAGATGGGAATCCCGGCAGGCCGCGTGACTGACGACTCGGGTTCCGGCGGGTCACGTGACCGGAGGACGCCGGAAGTGCCGGCGAGTCACGTGACCGGAAGTCCTTGGCGCCCGGCGGGTCATGTGACCAGGAGTGCCGGAAAAGAATATGGGGCGTTCTACATGTAGCGCTGGAGACCACGAGGCGGGTCTCGCGCTGGGAGTTGAGGGACTCTTCCTAGGAATTGAGTCCCTCCTCCTGAGGAGGCGGAGAGCTGCGCGGCGTCAGGGGGGGCCCCCGGTGAGTATTTAATGCCTGACTATTTGTGTGGTTCTGCTCATCATGGAGGTCCCTACTTCTGCCAGGTCTGAGACTGCTGCAGACCCCCCTGTGATGGCTCACGTAAGTTACTCTTCCTTAGAGTATTTTCCCCCTCCTCCCTTTCTGATGGTTGTTTGCAAGTGAGCCGGTAATCCCTCTGTCCTCTCTGGCTCCCCCCGTAGGTGGAGAAAGAATCGACACGGAAATCGGACTCCCTCAGAAAGAAGACAAAAAAGTGTGCCACCTGTTCAAAGCGTCTCTTGGAGTCTTACAAGAAGCAGCTTTGCCAGGACTGTTTAGCTAATATCCTTAAAGAGGAGCAGCCGTCCTTTATGTCGGACTTACGGAATTTGATTAGAGAAGAAGTACAGGCGTCCGTTGCCAATATGACACCGGCAGCTAATCTGTCCTCGCCCCCTTGCAAAAGACCAAGGGCCTTGTTAGACTCTGATTCTGAGGAGGAGCTTCCTTATCTATCTGAAGGGGAGATAGAGGAAGAAGGAGGACAATTCTCTGCTTCTAAGTCTCAAGACCCCGGCAGATACCTCTTTTCTAATGAGGACCTGGAGTCCCTCCTCTCCGCCGTCAGAGAGACTATGGCGGTGGAGGAAGAGGAACCTGCCCACTCTGTACAGGATGACATGTTCGGAGGCTTAGTGGCAAAGAGGAAGAGGCTTTTTCCAGTTAATATAAATCTGAAAGAATTAATTAAGGAAGAATGGGAGGAGGCGGATAAAAAAACTGTACCTCTCCCGTGAATTTAAAAGCAGGCTTTTATTTGACCCGGAGGAGACGAGGTTGTGGGACGAAATTCCCAAGGTGGACATCCAGGTGGCTAAAGTCGCCAAAAGAACCACTATCCCCTTTGAGGATTCTTCGCAACTGAAGGATCCTATGGATAGGAAGATTGACGGTGCCCTCAAGAAGGCTTGGGAGGCGGCGGCTATAGGAATTAATACCAATATTGCCGCCACGTCTGTGGCTAGAGCCATGAGTCTGTGGTTAGACCAGCTGGGCAATCACCTGAAAAATAAGACATCTAGGGAGGAGATCCTGGAGTCCCTTCCTCTCCTCAAGATGGCTACGGCATTCTTGGCGGATGCTTCGGCCGAATCCATCCGTTGCGGTGCTAGGAGTGGGGCCTTATCCAATTCGGCCAGGAGGGCTCTCTGGATTAAGCCCTGGTCGGGCGACATTGCGTCAAAAAATAAATTGTGCGCAATCCCGTTCTCAGGATCTTATCTGTTTGGCCCGGTTCTCGACACAATCCTGGAGAGAACAGCAGATAAGAAGAAGGGGTTCCCAGAGGACAAACCCAGGAAACAGGGCTCCTTTCGTAAACCCTCCAGGACATTTCAGAATACTCCGTTCAGAGGGAAAGGGAAGATGGGCAGGTGGAGTTACCCTAAAGGAGGTAGAGGGAGAGGGTTCCTCTTTAACCCCAACCCTACCAATACCTCTTCAAAACCATGACGCCAGGCCAGTGGGAGGGAGACTGAAGTTTTTCGTACACCAGTGGGCACAAATAACAGAAAACCAATGGATCCTGGACTCCTTAGTAGAAGGGTTCAAGTTGGATTTCTGGAAACATCCCCCAAGGAAGTTTCAGACGACTCATTTCAGGTCAGCCTCTCTCCAGTCACAACTTCTAGCGGACATTCAGAAACTAGTGCTTCAGAATGCGATCTCTCCCGTTCCCCTGGCCCAGAGGTTCCAAGGTTACTATTCCCGACTGTTTCTAATAAAAAAAACCGACAACTCGTTCAGGACCATCATCAATTTAAAAGGAGTGAACCGGTGTATAACCTACCGTCGGTTCAAGATGGAATCCATAAGGTCGACTATCCCGCTCATTCCTCCAGGCGCCTTCATGTGTACAATAGACATGAAGGACGCGTACTACCACGTTCCTATCCACCAACAGTTTCAACAATATCTAAGGTTCGCAGTTCGATCGGGGGAAGAGATACTCCATTACCAATTCACATGCCTGCCCTTCGGAATCTCTTCTGCCCCCCGACTATTCACAAAGGTGGTAGCAGAGATGATGGCCTATCTCAGGAGACAACAGATTACCATAATCCCGTATCTCGACGACTTCCTGCTGGTGGCAAGTACAGAGGACCTTTTAGTGCAGGATCTAGAACAGACCAGATCCGTCATGGAACGACTGGGCTGGATACTCAACTACAAGAAATCAGATCTTCTTCCAAGTCCAAGGAAAGTCTTTTTAGGAGTACAGTTAGACTCTATGAATCAGAGGTCCTACCTACCCAGAGAAAAACAGATCTCCTTAATATTCAAGATATCTCAGTTCAGGGATCAGAAATTCTGTACGCTCAGGGAGGCTATGAAAATTCTAGGCCTAATGACTTCCTGCATTCCAGTAGTCCCATGGGCTCAGTTCCACTCTCGACCACTACAAAATCTAATCCTGTCAGCTTGGGACAGAGACTCTCAATCCCTAGAATTAAAGACCCGGCTCACCACTGCAGTAAGAGACTCTTTGACCTGGTGGTTAAACCCTCAGACTCTTCGATCGGGCGTTCCATGGGACCTGTTCCCGGTAATTACAGTGACCACGGACGCCAGTCTAAGAGGTTGGGGTGCCCAGGTAGGGGAGATCTCCCTTCAGGGTGTATGGTCCACCCTAGATCGGCAGAAGTCTTCAAACTTCAGGGAGTTAAAAGCTGTTCTGGAATCCTTCAAGGCAGCCGAGCACCTGCTGGTAGGCCATCATGTGAAATTGCTTTCAGACAATATGACCACGGTCTGTTACCTGAAAAGGTAGGGAGGGACGAGGAGCCCTCTTCTTCAAGGATTGGCGGACAGAATATTCTCCTGGGCAGAAAGAACAGTCTTGTCCATCTCGGCAATCCACTTAAAAGGGATGCTCAACACAAGAGCAGATTTTCTGAGCCGGCAGAGCATACATCCGGGGGAATGGTCATTGAACAGGGAGGTGTTCAACCTCATTTGCAACAGATGGAGCTATCCTCAGATAGACCTTTTTGCGACAAGAGACAACTCTCAGACGGAACATTTCTTCTCGCTAAACCCACGGGACGCCCCCAGCGGGGTAGATGCCTTGTCGCAGGTTTGGGACTTCAATCTATGCTATGCATTTCCTCCCTTACCTCTGATTCCAGCCGTTCTAAAGAAACTAAGATCGAGTGCCACGGTCATGATCCTGATCGCTCCGGCCTGGCCCAAGAGGGGCTGGTTCTCAGAGATCAGGGAAAGGTCCATAAGAGACCCGTTCACCCTTCCAGCAAGAGAGGATCTGCTCCACCAAGGTCCCATCCTTCACCCGGACGTCAGCAGGCTCAAACTGACTGCCTGGATCCTGAGAGGCAGATTCTAAGGAGCAAGGGTCTCTCAGAAGAAGTAATCTCTACGTTGCTGCAAAGTAGAAAGCCGGTGACCGCGGCTATCTATGGTAAGGTTTGGAAGAAGTTCAGTTCCTGGTTAAATATAAACCATCCAGGTTCTGCTACTCCTTCTATTAGCCAAGTTCTGGACTTTCTCCAACTGGGATTTAACATGGGGCTAAGGCCTAGTACCCTGAAGGTCCAAATATCGGCCCTTTCTTGTTTCCTAGACGCTCCCATCGCGGAGCATAGATGGATTAAGAGATTCATTAGCGCTATTGGAAGGCTTCGGCCTACTCTAAGGCCCTCCGTTCCATCCTGGGACTTAAATGTCGTCCTGAGGGCTCTCTGTGATCCTCCCTTTGAGCCTATTGGGGAGATTTCAGAGAGGCTTCTCTCTCTTAAGGCAGCCTTCTTGGTTGCCATCACCACTGCGCGTAGAGTGGGGGAGATCCAGGCTCTTTCAGTCTCAGATCCGTACCTGAAGATCTTGGACGATCGAATCATTCTAAGACTGGATCCCTCCTTCCTTCCTAAAGTGGTTTCCTCGTTCCACAGAGAGCAAGAGATAATTCTGCCTTCTTTTTGTGCCTCTTCCCAGAAGGTGCAAGAACAGAAATTTCACTGCCTGGACGTCAGGAGAACCATTCTGTCCTATTTAGAGAGAACGAAACCTTGGAGGACTTCTTCCAATCTTTTCATCCAGTTCGCAGGGAAGAATAGAGGAAGGAAAGCATCCAAACAAACAGTCGCCAGATGGATCAAGGATACCATCAAAGAAGCATACAATTCGGAGAACCTTCCCTGTCCATTATCGGTGAACGCACACTCGACAAGAGCCGTGTCGGCATCCTGGGCTCAGAGAGCGGATGCTTCGATTGACCAGATCTGCAAGGCGGCTACGTGGTCGAGTTTCCACACATTCACGAAGCACTATAAACTAGACCTTGTAGCTAATCAGGACTTGGCATTCGGGCGCAAAGTCCTGCAGGCAGTAGTCCCTCCCTAACTACCTTGATTTGGTAGCTCTCCATGGTGCTGTCATGGAGGGACGTCCTGGAAACAGGAATTTAGTCTTACCGGTAAATAGGTTTCCAGTAGTCCTGACATGACAGCACTGGTTATTCCCCCCCCCCCCCCTTTTTTCTTGCCTGGGATTTTTGTTCAGTGTTCATTGTTCCAATGTGATGTTAACATTGTGACGATAATAAAATAGAGTTGCATTATTCCGGGGTAGTGATTTGTAAACACTGGAGTGTGGGGAGGGGAGGGGCCTTTTAACCTCTCGTGCTTCCTGTCCCTACAGAGGCCAATAGGACATCCTCCATGGTGCTGTCATGTCAGGACTACTGGAAACCTATTTACCGGTAAGACTAAATTCCCGTTTTGATAATCTTTCTGGGTCCACCACATGTGCAGGAATTGCTCCCCCCGGTTTGATATGCGAAACAGCACATGGGTTCTGAGCAATTTTCTGCCATTTTAGACCACGTTTTTTTCTGTGATTGTATTTGAACATTTATACCTGGAGGTGTGGCAACTCCAGGTCTGAATGTACCGTTACTTACATCTTATGGTTACATTCTGGTGCACCTGTGTAGCCTGAGTCACATGAGTTATTGGTAGGTGGGGCTCATAGTCTCCTCCCTCCTCCCATTGTATGTGTGATTTCACGCTGGAGGTAACTAGGAGTAGGTTGCTGTGTGCCGGCCTATATGCTCCTTCCGCAATTGCCCAAGGTAGGTTAGCGCTAGGTCCCGAGCCACTCTGAGATACCTTGACGCAGTGCTCTAGCTCCGGTATGTTATTGATATAAGAATATATTGCTGAAAGTCTCATTTTAACATCAGTGTGAGGGTTTAGCCATATATTGTCAATTGCATTACCGCCGCAGTGCACCTTTACTAGTGATTGTTTGATTATATAGTTCGCCACATCCACACAATTTGTTAACTTGTGTAGGATGGTTTTGTGCTACATGTGGTCCGCTGTAGGCATCCTCCATTGTATGCATTTTTGCTGGGGATTGCTGTTACCAACGGACCACATGTGCAGGAATTGCTCCCCCGGTTTGATATGCGCAACAGCATATGGGTTCTGAGCAATTTTCTGCCATTTTAGACCACGTTTTTTTTCTATGATTGTATGTAGCAGATGTAGTAGGATTATTGGAAAAAAATAGAATATGTAAAAGACAAATAAAAACAGCCAAACTAGAGACCGAGAGATTAATCGCCAAAGAAAGTAAAACTAACCCTAAAATGTTCTTTAATTATATAAATGGTAAAAAGTATAAACCTGAAGGTGTCGGCCCCTTACAGAGTAATGAGGGGGGAGTTGCAGAGAGCGATGAGGAGAAAGCAAAGCTACTAAATATCTTTTTCTCCACTGTATTCACTGAGGAAAATAAACTGTCAGATGAAATGAAGAATATAAAAGTAAATTCCCCATTAAAAGTGCCCTGTCTGACCCAGGAAGAAGTAGAGCTGCGTCTTAAAAAGATTAAAATAGACAAATCGCCAGGACCGGATGGCATACACCCCCGTATCCTAAGAGAATTAAGTAATGTCATCGCCAGACCCTTATTTCTGATATTTAAGGACTCTATACTGACAGGGAGTGTTCCACAGGATTGGCGCATAGCAAATGTGGTTCCAATATTCAAAAAGGGTCCAAAAACAGAGCCCGGGAACTATAGGCCAGTAAGTTTAACATCTCGTCGTGGGTAAACTGTTTGAGGGTTTTCTAAGAGATGCTATCACATGCTTACAAATGCTTACAAATCACTAGTCAGACCACACATGGAGTACTGTGTACAGTTCTGGGCTCCTGTGAACAAGGCAGACATAGCAGAGCTGGAGAGGGTTCAGAGGAGGGCAACTAAAGTAATAACTGGAATGGGTGGACTACAGTACCCAGAAAGATTATCAAAATTAGGCTTATTCACTTTAGAAAAAAGACGACTGAGGGGAGATCTAATAACTATGTATAAATATATCAGAGGTCAGTACAGAGATCTCTCCCACAATCTATTTATCCCCAGGACTGTGACTGTGACGAGGGGACATCCTCTGCGTCTGGAGGAAAGAAGGTTTGTACACAAACATAGAAGAGGATTCTTTACGGTAAGAGCAGTGAGACTATGGAACTCTCTGCCTGAGGAGGTGGTGATGGTAAGTTCACTAAAAGAGTTCAAGAGGGGCCTGGATGTATTTTTGGAGGGTAATAATATTACAGGTTATAGTTACTAGAGAGGGGTTGTTGATCCAGGGAGTAATTCTGATTGCCTGATTGGAGTCGGGAAGGAATTTTTTTCCCTAAAGTGGGGAAAACTGGCTTCTACCTCACAGGGTTTTTTTGCCTTCCTCTGGATCAACTTGTAGGAAAACAGGCCGAACTGGATGGACAGATGTCTTTTTTTCGGCCTTATAAACTTATAAACTTATTGTGACTGTAGGCAGAAAGTAACTGAGTAATGAATATATCAATTGTGACAGGGAGCAACTGAAACAGTGAATGTGTGATGTCCGTGATATGAAAGAAACCGGCGGTGTGGGGGAAGTAGAGGAAATAAGAGATCAGAAGAATCATGGGTGTCGATACCTGTGGGGTCCATACCTCTTCATATAGATGGCGCGCTTTCTCGGCATGTGCAAGAAAAATGTGCCTAGAAGAACCGGAGGAGTAGGGGGCAGTCACTGAGATTGACAACCCGGAGAGACGGCCGGCAAAATAAATTGGGGTGTATCAGCGCGATGTAAGCGCTCTATGGCAGGAGGGGAAAGGAGCACTGTGAGTGCAGGAGCAATGAAGTGGCAGATCCGCAGTGCAGAGGGTAATATTTCGAATGGATGGACATGTCATTACTTTATGAATAACCAAGAGGGATATGAATAGAGATGATGACTGGGGGTGGTAATGAGGTTAATCTGGAGAATAGATATGATGGAGCAGTAAGTGATATTTGAACCATAGAGGAAGGCATGGGGGGCTGCATGGATAAATGAGTAGATATAATGAGAATGTAAATGGAGTTTAAGGCACAGGGAAGACTGAAAAGAAGGAATATGAGGGGTGGTGGATTGTGTGGATGATGACAATAGGCGGAGTAAGGGCAAATTTGGGAGTTAAAGGGGTTATCCCATGAATAATGTAAAAAATGAAAATCAGACCTCATATAGTACATGACAACCTTCTTCTAACAAAGCTAGAACCAGCCCTGTACCTCACATGGATCCAGAGATCTCCCCATTCATTGCTCTGCTAGATTTATATCAAGCTGACAGCTTAAGGGAGTGTCTTTTCCACTGCAGCTAAGGGGACGTGTCCATGCTCTCCCTATCACAGCTCGGGAGACAGTTGAAAGATGAAACTGAGCATGTGCGGCCTTCTCAGTGAGCAGGTCAAAGAAATAAGAAATTAAGTGTCTCTGTACAGATACATTTTACTGAATAACTCGGTAGCTATACAAAAGTTTTAATTACATGCAATTACAAAAGTATTCAGACCCGGGTGCTGGTTTGAAAACTGCTGAATATTTTTCGTGGGACAACCCCTTTAATAAATTAGTTAAAACTGTGATGGCTGATAAAAAAGAGAGATGATAAAAAAGAGATGGAAAAAATTATAATTAAATGATCAAATATTAAAGTTGAAATTCAATTGATTAATTGAAATGAATAAAAATGAAGGCAATAGATTTGAAACAATTGCTTTCAAGAGATTTTTAGACCATACGGTTCTATTGTTTGCATCTTATAGATCCAAAACATTTCTTTATGTCCTAGTTTCTGAAAACGGTTGGAGTGAGTGGCTGGGATTTGCTCAATAAGCATCATAGTGAATCTTGTGGGGTCCTTGTTATGGGCTTGCAAGAAGTGTCTGGAGACTCCGTGTTTAGTAAATGCATTAGCTATATTCCAACGGTGTATATTGCAGTCCACATGTACATTCCAATAAGTAAATGACATAAGTTGAACAATTTAGAAAGTGTTTTATTTCAAACTGTTCTCCAATGACATTGCTTATATATTGGGAAACGTGTGTGGAGATATTTCGACAACATTTAAGGAGTTGAGGAAACAGGGTAGATGAATGTGATTTGTCTTTTTTATGATCCAGTATCTGGCTAGGGGCAATGAAATTCTTAAGGGTCTGGGCTCTTCTGAAAGTTATCTGGGGTCTTGATTTGATATGTTTCTTTAGAAAGGGATCTGCCTGTAAAATAGGCCAGGGTTTATACATGTATTATGAATAGAGATGAGCAAATTGAAGTTGACAAAGTCGAATTCAATACGAATTTCAGGAAAAATTTTATTCGCACCAGGCTGAATTTCCTCATGCTTCGTGGTAACTAATCAAATTTTTCCTTAAATGGCTGCTGCACGTGTTAGGACATGGAGCAAAGAATTCTGGGAATGAGAGATCACCCACAATGCCATGCATGCATCCAATCAGCAGTCAGCCAGCCCCTGTGATGTCACAGCCCTATAAATAACCTCAGCCATCTTGGATTCTGCCATTTTCCAGTCTGCTTAATGCAGGGAGAGATGTCAGCAGGCGCTAGGGACAGCGCTAGGAAAGACTTCATTGTGCTGAAAAAACAATTTACAAGTACAGGGAAAGATTATTCAAGGTGTAGGGAAAGGATAGGGAGGCATCATGTACACTGTAAAAGGAGAACAGGGTGCAATAGGAGACAGTACAGAATGGAGCCTAGGAGTGATTCTATTACACCTTGCTGCACTTATTGGGAACCCAAATTGGTGTTATACTGCTGCTTTTAGGTTGTTTGCACTATGTGATACATCACTAATTCCAGAAAACCTTACTTGTGATTAGGGTGCAAGTTCTGTGTGATGCAGCCATTCACGGGGTGTATTAATAGGAAAGATACGTACGTCCAATTAGCCATTTTGTGTTGATTTTACATTGTTTTACTTTTTTTTTTTTTTTTTTTTTTCACTACAGCCATTTACAGGGTGTATTAATAGGAAAGATATGTATATCCTATTAGCCGTTCTGCATTGATTTTACATTGTTTTACTTTTTTTTTGGGGGGGGGGGGTGTATTAATAGGAAAAAAAAAAAGGAAAAAATATATGTCAAATTGCTGTTCAGCGGTGAGGTTACATTGTACTACAGCCATAAATATGGTGTATTGAAGGGAAATAAACCTACTTCCTATTATCCATTCTGCGGTGAATTGTGATTTTTTTTTTTTTTTGTTGGGGGGGTGGGGAGTTTATTAATCAGAAAAAAAATATATATCTCTTAATTGCCTTTCAACGATGAGATTTTTTTTTTGGGGGTGTATTAATAAAATCAATGCTTAAATCAAGCAGATATATCTAGGGTAGTATCATTTAGTCGTACTTAGAAAAACCTTCCCTTAAAATTAAAGTATAACCTTTATTGTAATATTTAAAAGACAATATCCCTATACAAAATGTCCCTGACTAAACCATTTAATATAAGATTATCTCTTCCAGACATGACAGGATCATAATAATTCTTTCAGGCGAGATATATATATATATCTTAATAATATAAAAATGAGTTTCTGTCTGTCTGTCTGTTCTCTATGCGCGACCAAACTACTGGACCGATTTTCACCAAATTCGGCACACAGGTACATCAGGTGTCCGGGAAGGTTTTAGACCAGGTCTCATCTCTCTAGGACATACCGTTCCTGAGAGATTCCCAAAATATGATCTCCATTAGCCAACATTACAACTGGGAACTTTGGTTTTAAACTCCAACTACCATTCTCTGCAAAGACACACAGGGAGGGCAGGTTTCCATAACAACCAGGTAATTATCAGCAGCTGAGGATCTCATCCATTTCTATTTACTGACACTGTTAAGTTATATTTATGGTAACCGGAATACCTTTATGTTTTTTTTCTATTACTACAGTTCAGTAGTAATAAAATGTTTTCCTCCACTGCTGCCCATTGTGTGGCCTCATAAATAAGCATGGTATTGACCTTTAATTCAGGCCACCCTAAAAGAAGTACTTAAAACTCCCGCCCCAGGTCTCACTAAGCCACACCCCCAACTCTGTCAGGCCACACCCCCTTTCACTCCGCAGCCAACAGAGATTGAAAAAATAAAGGTAAAAATCAACTTCTGTCAGCTGCAGGGATGGGTGGGAGGTTGACTTTCTTTCTGCAACAACACACACAAACATTAAATACACCCATGCGAAGCGTCTTGCTAATCCACATCCCCGACTGTCAGGTCACGCCCCCTCCCACTCCGCAGCCAATGGGAATTAAAAAAATGAAGGTAAAAATAAACTTCTGTTTGCTGCAGGGGTGGGAGGGTGAATTTCTCTCTGCAACGACACACAAAAATTTTAGATGAAATAGACTAATTATAGACTACAACCGTTCGAAGCCTTTTGCTAAGCCACGCCCCGTCTGTCAGGCCACGCCCCCTCTCACTCCGCAGCCATTCTGCAACGACACACAGAAACATTAAATGAAATAGATTAAATACACCCATGCGAAGCGTCTTGCTAATCCACGCCCCCGACTGTCAGGATATGCCCCCTCCCACTCCGCAGCCAACGGGGATTGAAAAAATAAAGGTAAAAATAAACTTCTGTTTGCTGCAGAGGTGGGAGGGTGAATTTCTCTCTGCAACGACACACAAAAATTTTAGATAAAATAGACTAATTATAGACTACAACTGTTCAAATCGTCTTGCTAAGTCACGCCCCCAACTCTGTCAGACCACGCCCCCTCTCACTCTGCAGCCATTCTGCAACGACACACAGAAACATTAAATGAAATAGATTAAATCACCTATGCGAAGCGCTTTGCTAAGCCACACCCCCAACTCTGTCAGGTCATGCCCCCTCCCACTCCGCAGCCAACAGGGATTGAAATAATGAAGGGAAAAATAAACTTCTGTCAGCTGCAGGGGTGGGAGGGTGACACACAAAATTTTAGATGAAATGGACTAATTTCAGACTACAACCGTTCGAAGTATCTTGATAATCCACACCCCCAACTCTGCCAGGCCACGCCCCCTCCCACTCCGCAGGCAACGGGGATTGAAAAAAATCAGCTGCAGGGGTGGGAGGGTGAATTTCTCTCTGCAACGACACACAAAAATCGTAGATGAAATTGACTAATTTTAGACTACGACCATTCAGTACTAATAAAAGATGTTTTTTTCCACTGCTACCCATTGCGGGTCCCCATAAATTAGCATGTCATCGACCTGTAATTCATGCCACTCTGACCCCCGCCCCAGATCTCGCGAAACCACGCTCCAACTGTCAGGCCACGCCCCCTCCCACTCTGCAGCCAACGGGGATTGAAAAAATGAAGGTAAAAATCAACTTCTGTCAGCTGCAGGGGTGGGAGGGAAGTTGGATTTCTTTCTGCAACAACATACAGAAACATTAAATGAAATAGATTAAATATACCCGTGCAAAGCAATGTTTTCTTCCACTGTTACCCATGGCGTGTCCTCATAAATTACCATGGCATCGACCTGTAATTCTGGCCACCATCAAAAGAAGGACTTAAAACCCCGCCCCAGGTCTTGCAACGTCACGCCCCCGACTCAGTCAGGCCATGACCCCTCCCACTCCGCAGCCAATAGAGATTGAACAATTGAAGGTAAAAATCAACATCTATCAGCTGCAGGGATGGGAGGGAGGATGACTTTCTCTCTGCAACGACACACAGAAACATTCAATGAAATAGATGAAATATACCCAGGAGAAGCCAGGTCCTTCTGCTAGTGTGTATGTGTATATATATATATATATGTAGTACAGACCAAAAGTTTGGGCAC
This sequence comes from Rhinella marina, assembly GCA_900303285.1. NCBI lineage: Eukaryota > Metazoa > Chordata > Amphibia > Anura > Bufonidae > Rhinella > Rhinella marina. The sequence continues at coordinate 5,675 of ONZH01018810.1, read as the reverse complement.
ACCTTCTCATTCAAAGAGTTTTCTGTATTTTCATGACTATGAAAATTGTAGATTCAGACTGAAGGCATCAAAACTATGAATTAGCACATGTGGAATTATATACTTAACAAGTGTGAAACAACTGAAAATATGTCTTATATTCTAGGTTCTTCAAAGTAGCCATCTTTTGCTTTGATTACTGCTTTGCACACTCTAGGCATTCTCTTGATGAGCTTAAAGAGGTAGTCACCTGAAATGGTATTGCAACAGTCTTGAAGGAGTTCCCAGAGATGCTAAGCACTTGTTGGCCCTTTTGCCTTCACTCTGCGGTCCAGCTCACCCCAAACCATCTCGATTGGGTTCAGGTCTGGTGACTGTGGAGGCCAGGTCATCTGGTGTAGCACCCCATCACTCTCCTTCTTGGTCAAATAGCCCTTACACAGCCTGGAGGTGTGTTTTGAGGTCATTGTCCTGTTGATAAATAAATGATGGTCCAACTAAACGCAAATCGGATGGAATAGTATGCCGCTGCAAGATGCTGTGGTAGCCATGCTGGTTCAGTATGCCTTCAATTTTGAATAAATTCCCAACAGTGTCACCAGCAAAGCACCCCCACACCATCACACCTCCTCCTCCATGCTTCACGGTGGGAACCAGGCATGTAGATTCCATCTGTTCACCTTTCCTGCGTCACACAAAGACACGGTGGTTGGAACCAAAGATCTCAAATTTGGACACATCAGACCAAAGCACAGATTTCCGCTGGTCTAATGTCCATTCCTTGGGTTCTTTAGCCCAAACAAGTCTCTTCTGCTTGTTGCCTGTCCTTAGCAGTGGTTTCCTAGCAGCTATTTTACCACGAAGGCCTGCTGCATACAGTCTCCTCTTAACAGTTGTTGTAGACATGTGTCTGCTGCTAGAACTCTGTGTGGCATTGACCTGGTCTCTAATCTGAGCTGCTGTTAACCTGCGATTTCTGAGGCTGGTTACTCGGATGAACTTATCCTCGCAGCAGAGGTGACTCTTGGTCTTCCTTTCCTGGGGCGGTCCTCATGTGAGCCAGTTTCTTTGTAGCGCTTGATGGTTTTTGCGACTGCACTTGGGGACACTTTCAAAGTTTTCCCAATTTTTCGGACTGACTGACCTTCATTTCTTAAAGTAATGATGGCCACTAGTTTTTCTTTACTTAGCTGCTTTTTTCTTGCCATAATACAAATTCTAACAGTCTATTCAGTAGGACTATCAGCTGTGTATCCACCTGACTTCTGCCCAACACAACTCATGGTCGCAACTAGAAATGAGTGAGCACTAAAATGCTCGGGTGCTCATTATTCGAGTCGAATTTTTCCCGATGCTCGGGTGCTTGTTTCGAATAGCGAACCCCATTGAAGTCAATGGGAGACTCAAGCATTTTTTGCAGGGGACCAAAGCTCTGCATAGGGAAGGTTGCGTGAAAACCTGGAAACCTCAGAAAATGATGGAAACGCCACGAAAAAGGACAGGAAACAGCAGGGGCAGCATGCATGAATTCCTCTGAGGCTGCCTAATCATACAATTATGCCAAATTCTGGGCAACAGCCTGGTGGTGATCCTCAAGATAATTGTGCTGACCAAGATGGGCAAGGCACATGCCCATTACATGTTAGTAAAGCACCCAACTAGGTGCAACGAAGGTCCATCACCGCCTGCGGGTGACACCACTGCCCATGCTGGCATTGCTGTCCTATCCCCCACCCCAGGATGCAGGCATAAGCGTCTCCCTCCCCACACCCACCCAGTAGTCCACAGCGTGCACATAGTTCTCCCAGCACAGTGCCCAGCTCTCCCCATCCCAGACGGGCAAACACGAAACCACCATCCACCCTGTCCACAGCAGACACAAAGACCTCCAAGCAGAGTGCCCAGCCTTCCTAATTCCAGACGGGCTAAGACGCACACTGCACCCACCTATTATTCTCCACACGTGGGTGGGTGCAGAGCCTTTTAGTGCCCCTCAAGACAATGTTTGTGTGCCAGGGCCTGGTAGTAACCCTCCTTGAAGTTGTGGGGGAGAGGCCGGCGGTGACCCTCAAGACAATTTTGGCCAACAGTGTAGTGGTGAGCCTCCAAAAAATCGTGGGTGAGAGCCTGGAGGTGACCCTCAGAAACAAATGGTTTAAAAAAGCATGGTGATGCACCCCTGAATGACAGTCTGTGACTGAGATTGCAGGTGAACCCGCTAAAATTGTAGTCTAGCACACCTTGGTGGTGAACCCCTAACTTACAAAGTTTGACTGAGATTGCAGTTTACAGCATGGCGGTGAACCCCAGAGTGGCTTGGTTAGACTAAGATAGCAGCTGAACCACCCAAAAATTTAGCCTGACACAGCATGGCGGTGACTACAGTCCAGTAAACAATTCTGTGGTGTGCGGTACAGTAGCCGCAGTCTAGAGAATGTGTTTTCTCTCAGATCCATTTAATACAGTCCAGTGAAAAATTGTGTGGTGTGCGGTACACTAACTCAATCCATTAAATTAGCCATTATGGCCCGGAATCAACTTTAAATTCTTATTTCAAATAGCTAAGCTATAAAAATTGCTTTCTGGACCTTTTAATAAAATATAACTAGAGATGAGCGAGCATACTCGTCTGAGCTTGGTGCTCGTTCGAGTATTAGGGTACTCGTAAGTGCTCGCTGCTCGGACGAGTATCTCGCCATGCTCGAGGAAATGGCAACTTCCGCATCGTGCTTTTTTGGCGCCTATAAACTCAGCCAATCACAAGCCAGGAGACTCTGCGGTACACCCAGCATCACGTGAGGCCCTTACATGTCGATAGCAGGGGTTGGCTGGCCTGATCAGGTGACCCTGGAATATACTAGTGACTGGCCGCGGTGCTCGGCTCAGATGCTGTCTGGATGTCGTTAGGGATAGAGCTGCTGCGTTTCAGGGAGAGTGTTAGGGCCTGCATTTAGTTCTCTGTTAGGCAGGAATCACCCACAAAGAACCCAACAGCCCTTCTAAGGGCTACAAGAATTCTTTTTTTTTTTTTTTGTCTCCTGGCTTGGCTGGCTGGCTGGCACTAGTAGTGCAGCTATCGCCATATATAACTCCTTTTTTTTTTTTAAATTTTTTTAATTGTTATATCTCAGTGATACAAATCCATTGCACACAGCAGTGTGGAACCATTCTGTGTGTCACAGTTCAGCTGTCTCCTCACTCCAATTCGTATTTTCTGTCCAGGTGACACTTTCTGTACGTCATTTAATCCAACCAGGTCTTTTGCTGTAACGTATATAGCTTGATCAAAAAAATCTCTGTGCGACATTTGTCTGGGTCGCAGTCAAAATAGCCACCATTAACAGGGTGTGAGTTAGGTCTACGATAGTTTCTGCACGTCACGTTCCAAAAAAAACAAAACTACAAAAAAAAGCTCAGTGATACAAATCCATTTCACACAGCTGCGTGGAACCATTCTGTCTGTCACAGTTCAGTACACTCACTACAATCCGTATTTTCTGTCCAGGTGACACTTTCTTTACGTCACTTAATTAAACCAGACTGAACAAGTTTGTGGGTTTCAGTACACCAGGCCCATTTATTTTTTATATATTACACTTATATACAGAAAATGTTGAACTCTAGGGCTAAGGGTCGAGGACTTGAGCGTGGGCATTCAATTACTGCAGGGGCAGAGGCCGTGGTCCTGGGCGGGGTGAGACAGTACCTGCTGATGAGGGAGCAGGGGGAACGCCGCAGAGCTACACTCCCTAGCTTCATGTCTCAACTTACAGGGACACGTGGTAGAGGACTGTTGAAACCACAACAGTGCGAACAGCTGATGTCGTGGATTGCGGACAATGCTTCAAGTAATTTTTCCACCAGTCAGTCTTCCACGCAGTCCACCCACGTTACCCAAGGGAGCACTCCTCTGGCTCCTCCACCTCAACCTCCTTCCCCCCCAGTCTTCCCCCTCCCAGGAAAATTTGGAATGCGATCCGGCATACTCTCAGGAACTGTTTTCTGGACCCTTCCCAGAGTCACAAACCACTTCTCAGGTTGCGGCTGACCTCGTTCCCGATGCCCAAGTTTTCCAACTGTCGCAGTCTGTGGGTGATGATGATGATGATGACAATGTTGAGTTAGTGGAAGAAGTTTGTAAAGAGGTGTCGGCCGATGAGGAGACATGGTTGTCAGACAGTGGTGAAGTTGTTGTCAGGGCAGGAAGTCCGAGGGAGGAGCAGACTGAGGAATCGGAGGATGACCGAGGTGACTGACCCAAGCTGGGTTGATAGGCCCGAGTGAAGACAGTGCTTATGAGGCGGAGGCGAGTGCTGCACCAGAACAGGTTGTAAGAGGCAGTGGTGTGGCCAGAGGGAGAAGCAGGGCCAGAGCTGGTGCATCAGCAACAACTGTTTCACGTAGTGAAGCTCCCGTGGCGAGGCCTAGATGTTCACAAGTCTGGAGGTTCTTTAAAGAAAGTGAGGATGACCAACGGACTGTGGGTGTGCAACCTGTGCCACACCAGGATCAGCAGGGGTGCCACCACTACTAAGCCAACCACCACCAACATGCGTAGGCATATGAGTGCTAAACAACCCACTCAATGGAACCAAGGCCGTTCACCACCTCCTGCCGGTCACACCACTGCTCCTTCCCCTGTGTCACTCGCTGCCTCCGCTAGTCAACCCCCTGCCCAGGACCCCGGCACGAGCGCCTCCCGCCGGAAAACCACACCTTCGCCTCCACAATCCTCCACAGTGTCCACCAATGTGTCCCAGCGCAGCGTTCAGCTGTCTTTACAGCAGACGCTGGAGCGCAAGAGGAAATACAGTTCCACCCACCCACATGCCCAAGCCCTCAACGTCCACATCTCCAAATTGCTTAGCCTGGAGATGCTGCCCTATAGGCTGGTAGAGACCGAGGCCTTTCGCAATCTCATGGCGGTGGCTGCCCCTCGGTATTCGGTCCCCAGCCGCCACTATTTTTTTCCCTTTCATCCTCCACGACGGAACAACAATGAGAGATACCCTCCTCCTACTTGGTAGGGACAGGAAGTAAATAAATTGGATCCTCCTCCACACAGCCTCAGTGTCTTCCTGTCCCTTCCAGGTAGGAAGGAAGGTTGCAGCACCACAGTATATGCTGGTGGTCTGGGTTTGTGTTAGGCAGCACTGATCCAGGGAATAACATGCCTTCCATGCTGGATGTGTACCAGCACATGCTGAGCTACTACCCATATTCCCACTCCCAGTGGCGCCCTAAGGAGTGGAGGCATGGAAACCAGACACTCAAGGGAGTCCCTCTGGTTTATATGTGGCGACCCTCGCTGTTCTGATATGTTCAGCTCCAGCGGGGGAGATGTGAACGTACTAACCGAAGCTCCAGCTGAGCGCGCGATCTTCCAGGGGCGTGGCTACATTGGCGTCCCACGTGAGTTATGCAGGGCGGCTGGTGAGCTGCTCGGAGTCGCTCTGGAATGCAGGGTGTGTGGTTTCAGTCGGCGTTCCCACGTGGGTTCACAGGACGTCTGGCCTGCTCCTGGTATTCGCTCTATGGAGCGGGAGGCGTGTCTTCAGAAAAGAGGCTGCTGGATATGACGTTCTTGGCGCCCAAGATCAAGGACGGATGTCGCCCTCTGATCTGAGGTCTGGGAGGTAAGGCTTATTTAAGAGGTCAGTTACACTTGGCTGTCTGTCTGCTAACCTGTTGAAGCA
>ONZH01018809.1:0-26295 GCA_900303285.1 Rhinella marina | reverse complement strand
TTCTCATCTTAGACAATGGGGCATATCGCTAGGATATGCCCCCATTGTCTTATAGGTGTGGGTCCCACCGCTGGGACCCGCACCTATAGCCAGAACGGAGCGGGGAGCGCTGCGCCTGGAGGACACCAGGTTTCCGGGGGTCCGGCCACCACCAGGCGCAGCTCCCCGCGCCGCTCATAGGAATGAATGGGAGCCGGGCCGTGCATGCGCGGTCGGCTCCCATTCATTTCTATGGAGCCGACGGAAGTAGCCGAGCCAGCGCTCGGCTATTTTCGGCGGCCCCATAGAAATGAATGGAGGGCGGCTGCGCATGCGCAGTGCGCCCTCATTCACTTCGGGGGCTCCGTTCTCGATATAGGTGCGGGTCCCAGCGGTGGGACCCGCACCTATAAGACAATGGGGGCATATCCTAGCGATATGCCCCCATTGTCTAAAATGAGAATAACCCTTTAACAAAAAAGTTTGAAACAACTGAAAATATGTCTTATATTCTAGGTTCTTCAAAGTAGCCACCTTTTGCCTTGATTACTGCTTTGCACACTCTTGGCATTCTCTTGATGAGCTTCAAGAGGTAGTCACCTGAAATGGTATTCCAACAGTCTTGAAGGAGTTCCCAGAGATGCTTAGCACTTGTTGGCCCTTTTGCCTTCACTCTGCGGTCCAGCTCACCCCCAAACCATCTCGATTGAGTTCAGGTCTGGTGACTGTGGAGGCCAGGTCATCTGGCGTAGCACCCAATCACTCTCCTTCTTGGTCAAATAGCCCTTACACAGCCTGGAGGTGTGTTTGGGGTCATTGTCCTGTTGATAAATAAACGATGGTCCAACTAAACGCAAACCGGATGGAATAGCATGCCACTGCAAGATGCTGTGGTAGCCATGCTGGTTCAGTATGCCTTCAATTTTGAATAAATCCCCAACAGTGTCACCAGCAAAGCACCCCCACACCATCACACCTCCTCCTCCATGCTTCACGGTGGGAACCAGGCATGTAGAGTCCATCCGTTCACCTTTTCTGCGTCACACAAAGACACGGTGGTTGGAACCAAAGATCTCAAATTTGGACTCATCAGACCAAAGCACAGATTTCCACTGGTCTAATGTCCATTCCTTGTGTTCTTTAGCCCAAACAAGTCTCTTCTGCTTGTTGCCTGTCCTTAGCAGTGGTTTCCTAGCAGCTATTTTACCATGAAGGCCTACTGCACACAGTCTCCTCTTAACAGTTGTTGCAGAAATGTGTGTGCTGCTAGATCTCTGTGTGGCATTGACCTGGTCTCTAATCTGATCTGAGCTGCTGTTAACCTGCGATTTCTGAGGCTGTTGACACGGATGAACTTATCCTCCGCAGCAGAGGTGACTCATGGTCTTTCTTTCCTGGGGCGGTCCTCATGTGAGCCAGTTTCTTTGTAGCTCTTGATGGTTTTTGCGACTGCACTTGGGGACACTTTCAAAGTTTTCCCAATTTTTTACAGTTGTTTCACACTTGTTTGTTAAGTATATAATTCCACATGTGTTAATTCATAGTTTTGATGCCTTCAGTGTGAATCTACAATTTTTATAGTCATGAAAATACAGAAAACTCTTTGAATGAGAAGGGGTGTCCAAACTTTTGGTATGTACTGTACATAAAGTGCCAATTAGGGAGCGATCCCCCAGAATGTGGTTTTCCTGTATAAAGTTGGATAAAGTCAATCAAAGAATGATTCAAGATTAGAGAATGTGGTTTTCCTGTATAGAGTTGGATAAAGTCAATCAAAGAATGATTCAAAATTAGAGAATGATTCAAGATCCACCAATATATCTCTGTATCACATCGGACTCCTCTGTCAATTGTCCACCTGATTATAAAGATAAGTCCACACAATAGACCAGTGTCTTCATAGTCATATAAATGAAGTAGTTGTTAAATGCCCACTAGGCTCTTACCACATCTGTATGGCTCCTTCTTAGGATGTGGGTGATATATACTTACACCCCAAGTTTCAGCAGAAGCTGCGTGTGCTCCTTGGCGCCTCCATGTTCTGAATAGGAGCTTGCGGCATGTGACGTGGATGGTCACAGGATTTTCCAAGTCACATGTGCTGGTCACCTAACTTTGCTTGAAAGGTCCTGAAAAGTCCTATAGTGAATGAAGTAGATCATTCTTGTATCCAGTTGAATTTTCAGTATGGGGGTTATAGCCACATCACATAAAGGACAATTTAAAAAGGGGTCCGGACTCAAAAAATCGTCAACTTGTCCCAAACGTGTTTCGGAGCCCTGGCTCCTTCCTCAGTGGGTATAACTTTAATCCACCCCATATCACCTTTTATATTTACTTCGGACCAATCAGATGTCAATATTCAATAAGTTGTTGAGGTCACTTGAAAATGTGGACTGGGTCCCTTTTTTGTATATATAAATCTTTATTTCACCACATTAAATAATAGTCCCCTGGCATTGCGTTTTCTTTACATTTCTTCTCTTATGGCCCTTATTATCCACCATTGTTATTTATTTCAATAAAACATATATATATATAAATAAAACGTAGTACATAATAAAATATACATGTAAATGAAAAAATAATACAAAATATATAAAAAAAACGTGTAAACATATACATCTTAATATACATATAGATATATAAATATATATACATATATAAATGAACATCACTCTGTCAGATTCGGGAAGATAACGGTGGGAGATCTTGGGAAGAGGAAAAACCAGTGCTGAATATATAAAAACAACACTGGTGTCTCATCGTCCCAAGAATCCCACTACAAAAATCCAAACAGTTCCATATCGGCATTCAGTCCTGATGGAACCAATGTATTAAAATCAAAAATCCTTTTTATTCCTCCCGGGACATATTAGAAATATGACTGCCTCCCCTCCAATGTGGTTTAACTGTTTCAATAGCAACATATGTCAGACCTCTTGGATCTTTATTGTGACAATTCTTGAAGTGTTTGGATACTATATTTGTATCCAAACCATTTTTAATGTTCCTTATATGTTCTGAGATTCTTTTCTTCATAGTACGTTTAGTCCTGTGCCCAGTAGCCGGACCCCTGCTGCGTATGCGGGCGTATTAAGCCTCGATGTGCCGCAGTCAGCGCTGACCGCGGCACATGCGATGCGGGCGGGAGGAAGGTGAGTCCATCGGGTCCCCGTGCTGCTGTGACGGGGACCCGATGGCTTGGATTAGGCATCGTGGCTGCTATCCCTGCTTGCCTGTGCGATCCAGAGGGCTGGACTTACAGCTTACAGCCAATGCATTACAATACAACAGTATTGCAATGCATTGTTAAGGGGATCAGACCCCCAAAAGTTAAATAAAGAAAAAAAGTGAAAAAAATAAAGTTTTACAAAAAATAAAATTTTCAAGTAAAAAAAAAAAAAGTACACTTTTCCCAAAATAAAGTTAAAAAAAATTGTAAAAAAAAGGGGAAAAAAGAAAAGTATACATATTAGGTATCGCCGCGTCCATATGGACCGGCTTTATAAAACTATAACATCTTCCACCCCGCCAGGTGAACGCAGTAAAAAAAAAAAAAAAACTGTGCCAAAACAGCCATTTTTGGTCACCTTCCCTCACAAAAAGTGTAATAGCAGATGATCAAAAAGGCATATTTAACCCAAAATGGTACCAATCAAACCGTCATCTTTTCCCGCAAAAATGATACCCTACCTGAGACAATCGCCTGAAAAATAAAAAAAAATATGGCTGTCTGAAAATGGCAACACAAAAAAAAGATTTTATTCTGTTCAAAAATAAATCTAATGTGTAAAACTTTCCAAAAATAAAAAAGTTAGACATATTTGGTATCACCACATCCGTAACAACCTGCTCTATAAAAATATTACATGAGATGGCCCCCCAGGTGAATGCTGCAAAAAATAAAAAATAAAAACTATGCCAAAACAACCATTTTTTTCCCTCTTGCCTCACAAAAAGTGTAATAGCAGGCGATTAAACAGGCGTATTTAACCCAAAATGGTACCAATCAAACCGTCATCTTGTCCTGCAAAAATGAAACCCTACCTGAGACAATCGCCCGAAAAATAAAAAAAATATGGCTCTCTGAAAATGGCAACACAAAAAAAAGACTTTATTCTGTTCAAAAATAAATCTAATGTGTAAAACTTTCCAAAAATAAAAAAGTTTGACATATTTGGTATCGCCACATCTGTAACAACCTGCTCTATAAAAATATTACATGAGATGGCCCCCCAGGTGAATGCTGCAAAAAATAAAAAATAAAAACTATGCCAAAACAACCATTTTTTTCACCTTGTCTGACAAAAAGTGTAATACCACACGATCAAAAAGGCGTATTTACCCCAAAATGGTACCAATCAAACCGTCATCTTGTCCTGCAAAAATAAAACCCTACCTGAGACAATCGCCCGAAAAATAAAAAAAAATATGGCTCTCTGAAAATGGCAACACAAAAAAAAGACTTTATTCTGTTCAGAAATAAATCTAATGTGTAAAACTTTCCAAAAGTAAAAAAGTTTGACATATTTGGTATCGCCACATCCATAACAACCTGCTCTATAAAAATATTACATGAGATGGCCCCCCAGGTGAATGCTGCAAAAAATAAAAAATAAAAACTATGCCAAAACAACCATTTTTTTCACCTTGGCTGACAAAAAGTGTAATACCACACGATCAAAAAGGCGTATTTACCCCAAAATGGTATCAAACCGTCATTTCGTCCGCAGAATTCTAGACCCTACCTGAGACAATCGCCCAAAAAATAAAAAAAATATGGCTCTTAGAAAATACCAACACAAAAAAAAGATTTTATTCTGTTCAAAAATGCATCTAATGTGTAAAACTTTCCAAAAATAAAAATGTTAGACATATTGGGTATCGCCGCGTCCTTAACAACCTGCTCTATAAAAATATCACATGATTTGCCCCCTCTGGTGAATGCTGTAAAAACATTTTAAAAAAACATGCCAAAATAGCTAAAATAATTTTTTTCACCTTGACTCACAAAAAGTGTAATACCAAGCGATCAAAAAATCTTATGTACCCCAAAATGGTACCAATGAAAACATAAGCTCATCCCTCAAAAAATGAGCCCCCACATAAGACAATATTAAAAAAAATTAAAAATTAGTGGCTCCCGCCAACCATTCCATCAAAATCTGTGTTGTAAAATCTATATGGCGCTCCTTCTGTTTTGAGTCCTGCCATCTGCCCCCACATCAGTTTACCACAACATATGCCGTATTCAGGAGAAAATGGGTAACAAATTATGGGGTGCTTTTCTCCTGTTACCCCTTATGAAAATAAAAAATTTGGGGCTAAAGCAGCATTTTATTCCTTTTCACAGCAAAGTGTTTCCAAATTCCGTAAAACACTTAGGGGGTCAAAGTGACCAGTACCCCCTTTAATATATTCGTTGAAGGGTGTACTTTCCAAAATGGGGTCACTTTTTGAGGGTTGCCACTGTAGGGGTACGTCAGGGTCTCTCAATTACAAAATGGTGCCTAAAAACTATTCTAGCAAAATCTGCCTCCAAAATCCATATGGCGCTCCTTTACTTCTGACCACTGCCACAAACCCATAGAGACATTTACCACCACCTATGGGGTATTTCTTTAAACTTCAGAATCAGAGCAATGTATATTGAGGTTTAGTTTGCTGTTAACCCTTGCTGTGTTGCAAGAAAAAAATTATTAACATGAATAATCTACCAAAAAAGTGAAATTTTCCTTTAATTCTTGTGGAACACCTCAAGGCTTAACAAAGTTTGTAACAGCAGTTTTTTTTATAATTTGAGGGGTGTAGTTTCTAAAATGGGGTCATTTATGGGTGGGTTTCATTACATAAGCCCCTCAAAATCACTTTATATCTGAATTGGTGCTTAAAAAAATGGTTTTGGAAAATTTGGTGAAAATTTGAAAAATAGCTTCTAAACTTCTAAGCCCTCTAACATCCTAAAAAAGTAAAATGACATTTATAAAATGATGCCAACATAAAGTAGACATATGGGGAATGTAAAATAATAACTATTTTTGGAGGTATTACTATGTATTTTGAAAGTAGAGAAATTGAAATTTGGAAATTTGTAAAATTTTTCCAAATTTTTGGTAAATTTGGTATTTTTTTTATAAATAAAAATGAAATATTTTGCCACAAATTTACTACTGTCGTGAAGCACAATATGTGACGAGAAAACAATCTCAGAACGGCCTGGATAAGTGAAAACGTTTCAAAGTTATTGCCACATAAAGTGACACATGTCAGATTTGCAAAAAATGGCCTGGGCAGGAAGGTGAAAACAAGCCCGGGGTTGAAAGGGTTAAATCAATCCATTTGGTAATACCGTTAGTTATCCTCGGTGCTTTTATAGTTGGAGCAATTTTAATGGCCAGTGATGATGCTCTAGTATATGTAATCTTAGGATCTTTAGGTAGAAGAGGACCAATTATTTTATCATCAAGTAAATGGTGCCAGTGAGCTTTAATTATTCTCTCAACTCTTCTATACTGAGATTTGTTTGGTACTACTATTCTAATCATTTCCTCAGGGTCTCCTTTAATATTATTTGGGGAAGGAGAAAAGAAGTCCACTCTGTTCATATTTTTGACTTTTTCAAGTGAATTTTGTATCACTTTATGTGGATGCTCCTCGTCACTAAAATTCTGACTCTATTGTCTAGCTTCTTCCATAAAGTTTTCTTCCAAGGTGCAGTTTCTTTTAATGCGACGAAATTTGCTGGTTGGCACATTAACCAGCCATCTCGGTAAATGACAACTCGTAAATAAGATGTAGCTATTCTCCACTTATTCCCTACTCGTTTTAGGGGTAAAAAATAAATTCCTAGTATTAACATTAATCTCTTAATATTATAAAAATGAGTTTCTGTCTGTCTGTCTGTTCTCTATGCGCGACCAAACTACTGGACCGATTTTCACCAAATTCGACACACAGGTACATCAGGTGTCTGGGAAGGTTTTAGACCAGGACTCATCTCTCTAGGACGTACCATTCCCGAGATATTCCCAAAATATCATCTCCATTAGCCAATATTAGCCTGGGAGCTTTGGTTTTTAAACTTCAACTGCCATTCTCTGCCCAGACACACACAGGGAGGGCAGGTTTCCATAGCAGCCAGCTGAGGAGCTCAGGTAATAACCCAGCCATTTCTATTCACTGACACTGTTAAAGGTATTCCGTTACCATAAGTATAACTTATGTTTTAGACAAATTTTAGACTAAGACCGTTCAGTAGTATTAAAAGATGTTTTCTTCCACTGCTACCCATTGTGTGGCCTCATAAATAATCATGGTATCAACCTTTAATTCAGGCCACCCTAAAAGAAGTACTTAAAAAACCCCGCCCCAGGTCTCACTAAGCCACGCCCCTGACTCCATCAGGCCACACCCCCTCCCACTCCGCAGCCAACAGGGATTGAAAAAATAAAGGTAAAAATCAACTTCTGTCAGCTGCAGGGATGGGTGGGAGATTGACTTTCTTTCTGCAACGACACACAGAAACATTAAATGAAATAGATTAAATACACCCGTGCAAAGCGTCTTGCTAAGCCACGCTCCCGACTCTGTCAGGCCACGCCCCCTCCCACTCCGCAGCTAACGGGGATTGAAAAAATGAAGGTAAAAATAAACCTCTGTTAGCTGCAGGGGTGGGAGGGTGAATTTCTCTCTGCAATGACACACAGAAACATTAGATGAAATAGACTAATTTTAGACTACGACCGTTCAGTAGTAATAAAAGATGTTTTCTTCCACTGCTACCCATTGCGTATCCTCATAAATTACCATGATATCAACCTTTAATTCAGGCCACCCTCAAAAGAAGGACTTAAAAGAAAAGCAACCCCCCCCAAAGGTCCCGCTAAACCACGCCCCCGCTCAGGTCACATCCCCTCCCACTCCCCAGCCAATGGGGATTGAAAAAATGAAGGTAAAAATCAACTTCTGTCAGCTGCATTGACTTTCTCTCAACTACACACAGAAACATTAAATGAAATAGATGAAATATACCCAGGCAAAGCCGGGTCTTTCTGCTAGTATCTGATAAAAATTGTCGTAGACTATCTTCCCCCTTGTCCCAAATAAAAAGGACATAATCAATATAGCACCGCCATAGCACCAGATCCGCCCCAAGCCGTGAGTGGATGGTTTCCAATTCCCACTCGGCCGTAAATAAATTGGCATAACTTGGGGCGAATCTGGTGCCCGTGGCAGTGTCGCAGGCCTGAAGAAAAAAACTGTCCAAATACCAAAAATAATTATGCGTAAGTATATAATTAATACTATCTACAATAAAATGTACTTGATCCCTTTTAGTATATTCTCCCTACTTAATGCATTCTTAATTGCTTCTAATCCTTGTGAATGGTCTATAACTGTATACAGTGAATTTACATCGAGTGTACCTATAATCCAGTGGGATTGAAATTGGAGATCTTCTAAAACTTCAATAATTGAAGTAGTATCTTTGCTATATGAGGGGATACGTTCGACAAATGGTTGTAATATTAAATCTATATAGTGGGAAAGATTTGAGGATATCGATCCAATCCCAGAAATAATGGGACGTCCCAGAGGGTTTTTTTCATTTTTGTGTACTTTCGGTAAACAATAGTACATTGGGATTTTTTGTTCTGTTTCAGTGATAAACCTAAACTCTCTATCTAATAAAATTCCTTTTTCTAACCCATGTTTACAAATATCAACCAGAGCATTATGGTATTCCTTAGTAGGGTCAGTCTCTAATTTAACATATGTGGTATTATCCATCAACTGCCTCTTACATTCATTGTTATACATCTCAGTATCTTGAATTACCACTGCCCCTCCCTTGTCTGCAGGGCGTATTGTGATTGAATCTAATTTCTGAAGTTGTTTAAGAGCACCCATTTCTTCCCTTGTAAGATTATTATATTCAGTTTTATTTGATGGTTGTTTAACCTTTCTCAGGTCTATTTCCACATTTCTTATAAAAGCTTATATTTCTTTACCCACTTTCTGTTTGGGATATATTTTTGATTTACGTTTTAAGTTGGTATGTTGATATTAAGATGGAACAATCATGTCTCTTTAAGCTGTTTTTTTCAAGAAATACTTCTTGAGACAAAGTCTTCTAACAAATTTTTCCACACCTATATAGGTGTCAAATTTATTGATATGTGTAGTGGGAGAGAATTTGAGACCTTTATTCAGTAAACTACATTGTGGTGGAGTTAAAACATGTTGACTGAGGTTGATCACTATATTTTCTACTGGTTTATGTTCCTCCCGTTTCTCCTGTTGGATATGTTTTCCCTGTCTTCTCCTGGTCTTCATCTTTGGTCTGACCCTGATGTGGTCCACCCTTCGTTAGGTTTCCAATGTGTCTGGTGATAATGCTTCCGTGTTAATAGTTGTGATATTTGTCCTTCCCTCATTGGTGTTTTCTCTCTCTTTTGAGGATGTCCCCTCGGACTCATGTCTCTGTAACGTAGATTGTATCTGTGACCCACTATCTGTGTTTGATGTGTATCTCTCTTGGGTGATAGATATCTCCTGGGATATTGTGTTTGTGTCCTGTGAAGGGGTGGTGTTCTGTAATGGGGAGGTGTTTTATCTAAAAAAATGCCCCTCTGTTGGTATATTTCACATTTCTTTTAATTATTGTGTCTTATGTATCTCTTGTCTGTTGTCTTGTGCATCCCTTTGTGTGTGTTCCACCCTTTGTGGTCTTATTCCCTGTTCACCTTTATTAACCTGTGTTTTTTCATGTGTTTTTTCGTTTTTACATTGTGCAAATTTTTTTGTCTTTTTATTTATAATTTCTTTTTCTAAATCATTCAATCCTTTACATATACGTGTCTGCCATTTGGCAAATTCCTCATTATGTTGTAAATCATCAATAACACTTTTCATTTCTTCTATTTGTTGTGTAGTTTGCTCCAAAATTTGAGTTCTCCTTTTAATAATTAGTTGTATTAATGCCAAAGATTGAGTTCTCAATAAAGCATCCCACTCTTTATTAAAATCATCACAGCATAAATCTTGTGCAGGGCTTTTTGATATTATCAATTAACTTGAAAAAGTCAAAAATATTAACAGAGTGGACTTCTTTTCTCCTTCCCCAAATAATATTAAGGGAGACCCTGAGGAAATGATTAGAATAGTAGTACCAAACAAATCTCAGTATAGAAGAGTTGAGAGAATAATTAAAGCTCACTGGCACCATTTACTTGATGATAAAATAATTGGTCCCCTTCTACCTGAAGATCCTAAGATTACATATACTAGAGCATCATCACTGGCCATTAAAATTGCTCCAACTATAAAAGCACCGAGGATAACTAACAGTATTACCAAATGGATTGATTTAAAGGGGTTCTACCGTTGTGGTAGATGTTCGAATTGTAAAGTGACCTCTGGTGATAGAAAAATTGAGTGGGTGTTTTCTACAAAAAATGAGTACAAATGGCAGATTCGGGAATTTTTAACATGCAATTCTGTGAATGTTATATATTTAATACAATGTACCTGCAAGAAACAATATGTGGGCAGGACTAAACTACTACTACTATGAAGAAAAGAATCTCTGAACATATAGGAAACATTAAAAATGGTTTGGATACAAATATAGTATCCAAACACTTCAAGAATTGTCACAATAAAGATCCAAGAGGTCTGACATATGTTGCTATTGAAACAGTTAAACCACATTGGAGGGGAGGCAGTCATATTTCTAATATGTCCCGGGAGGAAATAAAAAGGATTTTTGATTTTAATACATTGGTTCCATCAGGACTGAATGCCGATATGGAACTGTTCGGATTTTTGTAGTGGGATTTCTTGGGACGATGAGACACCAGTGTTGTTTTTATATATTCAGCACTGGTTTTTCCTCTTCCCAAGATCTCCCACCGTTATCTTCCCGAATCTGACAGAGTGATGTTCATTTATATATGTATATATATTTATATATCTATATGTATATTAAGATGTATATGTTTACACGTTTTTTTTATATATTTTGTATTATTTTTTCATTTACATGTATATTTTATTATGTACTACGTTTTATTTATATATATATATGTTTTATTGAAATAAATAACAATGGTGGATAATAAGGGCCATAAGAGAAGAAATGTAAAGAAAACGCAATGCCAGGGGACTATTATTTAATGTGGTGAAATAAAGATTTATATATACAAAAAAGGGACCCAGTCCACATTTTCAAGTGACCTCAACAACTTATTGAATATTGACATCTGATTGGTCCGAAGTAAATATAAAAGGTGATATGGGGTGGATTAAAGTTATACCCACTGAGGAAGGAGCCAGGGCTCCGAAACACGTTTGGGACAAGTTGACGATTTTTTGAGTCCGGACCCCTTTTTAAATTGTCCTTTATGTGATGTGGCTATAACCCCCATACTGAAAATTCAACTGGATACAAGAATGATCTACTTCATTCACTATAGGACTTTTCAGGACCTTTCAAGCAAAGTTAGGTGACCAGCACATGTGACTTGGAAAATCCTGTGACCATCCACGTCACATGCCGCAAGCTCCTATTCAGAACATGGAGGCGCCAAGGAGCACACGCAGCTTCTGCTGAAACTTGGGGTGTAAGTATATATCACCCACATCCTAAGAAGGAGCCATACAGATGTGGTAAGAGCCTAGTGGGCATTTAACAACTACTTCATTTATATGACTATGAAAACACTGGTCTATTGTGTGGACTTATCTTTATAATCAGGTGGACAATCGACAGAGGAGTCCGATGTGATACAGAGATATAATGGTGGATCTTGAATCATTCTTTGATTAACTTTATCCAACTCTATACAGGAAAACCACATGCTCTAATCTTGAATCATTCTTTAATTGACTTTATCCAACTTTATAAAGGAAAACCACATTCTGGGGGATCACTCCCTAATTGGCACTTTATGTATATTGGCACCTTATTGTGTCTTTTAGAGGGGTCAAGTTTTATTAGGTTTTTTGTTATTGATTTTTTCTATTAAATTCTATTAGTTTACTACGTACCTTCTCCAGTAGTCATTCATTACAGATGAGAGTGTGTGCATCCTTTTTACCCATTTAATAATATTTTTTCAATCTGGATTGGGGTGATCCAGTTGGTGCAGCACCTTTCATATACCATTTCTCTCGCTGTGAGCCTCCTTACAGATTGTTATTGTACTGGGGTTAGTATCATTGTTCAAAAGACACAAAAGTCCATTGTTAAATCCTTCTGCATTTATTTATTTTTTTTGGTGGCAAAAAGAACCCAAGTGTGCCCTGTCAGTAACACTGGGTGCACAGTGTATTAGAACCTACAGTCTATGTAGCTGACATCCGTTGTTACATTTAATACCGTTAATTTAGGCTGCAGTTCCTCATTTGCATCTGCAGTCTAATTTGCCCAAGGAGGGAATTAAACTATAGGGATAGGATTTGTGTAGGTAGAAAGATTGTTTCTGTTCCAAAGAGACCAAAGTTCATTGTGAAATACGTCTGTTTTGTTTTTTTTTTTCTGGTGGCAAAAAAACCCACAAGTGTGCCTTGTCAGTAACGCTAAGTGCACAGCTTATTACAACCATTCAAAAGTCTATGTAGCTGACATCCGTTGTTACATGTAATACCGTTAATTTAGGCTGCAGTTCCTCATTTGCGTCTGCAGTTAATTTGCCCAAGGAGGGAATTAAACTATAGGGATAGGATTTGGATAGGTAGAAAGATTGTTTCTGTTCCAAAAAGACCAAAGTCCATTGTGAAATACGTCTGCTTTTTTTTTTTTTTTGGGTGGCAAAAAAAAAAAATACTAGTGTGCCCTGTCAGTAACGCTAGGTGCACAGCGTAGTAGAACCGTTCAAAATTCTATGTAGCTGACATCTGTTGTTGCATTTAATACCGTTAATTTAGGCCGCAGTTCCTCATTTGCGGCTGCTCTATAACGTTTGCGCATTCAGAATGTTGGACATTCGTTTTAATTTTTCTGATCAAACAGTTAATAAGAATCTGCAGTACTGTAGTTGTGACCAAGTTGCATATATACTATACAATATGCGCAAGGCGATCACTAAGGGACGGGGAAGTGGGCGTGCTGCTGATGGTGAACGCAGAAGCCATGGCTCTGGGTGCGGTAAAACTGTGCCTGCTGGCAGAGCCCAAGAATCAAAGTCATCCAAAACTCCTAGCTTCATGTCACAGTTTGCAGGGCGGCGCAAGACACAACTCTTGTCGCCGCACCAGTGCGAGCAGGTAGTCAGTTGGATTTCAGCTGATAATGCTTCCAGTCAGTTCAGGACCACCCCCTCTTCCACAAAGTCCAGTCTCAGTAGCCAAGAGTCTGGGCAACTGCATCCTCACCCTGATCCTCCTTCCTCCCACCATGCAGAGTCTGGGCAAAGAGATCACACATTGGGATATTCCGAGGAGCTTTTTTCATCACTGTCCCTTGGCTTGGGCCTCTTGCCAAGGCTGCTTGAAGTGGGACATGAGGAGATATTGTGCCCTGATTCCCAACCTATTGAGCAAACACAGTCTGAAGACGATGACGGTGGGGAACGACAAGTATTTTCTCCCGAGGTGGATGATGATGATGATGATGAGACACAATTGACAATAAGTCAAGGGCAATTAGTGTCTCAAGAGGTTGTGGATGAGGATGAGACGCAGTTAAGTCAGGTTCTTGTTAGTTCAACATGTCAGGAGGAGGACCAGAGTGAGGATGTGGAAGAGGAGGTGGGGGACAATGAAATCGCTGACCCAACCTGGGAAGGTGGCAAGCCGAGCGAGGACAGCAGTACAGAGGGGGAGGGATCCGCAGCACCGCAACAGACTTGAAGAGGCAGTGGGGTGGCAAAAGAGAGAAGGCAGGCCACGTCAACTAGGCCTGCCTTCCAAGCTCCCTTGCCAAGGGTTAGGTGTTCCGCAGTCTGGCGGTTTTTTGAGGAAAGTGCTGACGATAAACGAGTTTTAATTTGTAACCTGTGTCGTACCAAGAGGAGCAGGGACGTAAACACCAACAACCTGACCACCACCAGCATGATCCACCACATGGCAGCAAAGCACCCTAAAAGCTGGGCCGAACGTCTGGGTCCACAATCTGTGTCTGCAGGTCACACCACTGCCTCCTCTTCCCCTCTGTTATGTGCTGTCCAAGATGCTGGCCCAGATGCCTCCCGCCCTGCACCCGGACCTTCGCAGGAACCATCAGCCAGCACGTCCACTTCAATGTCCCAGTGCAGCATTCAAATGTCCTTACCCCAGACATTTGAACGCAAGCGCAAGCGCCACCCACCCACAGGCCATAGCTCTAAACACGCAACTTTCCAAGTTGCTGGCCCTGGAAATGTTGCTGTTTAGGCTGGTAAACACCGGGGCCTTTCGCAGCCTGATGGCGGCGGCTGTCCCTCGTTACGCAGTCCCCATCCGCCACTATTTTTCCCGGTGTGCCGTCCCTGCCTTACACCAGCATGTGTCCAGAAACATAACCCGTGCCCTGACCAACGCAGTTACTGGCAAGGTCCACTTAACAACGGACACATGGACAAGCGCTTGTGGCCAGGGGCGCTTCATTTTCCTGACAGCACACTGGGTCAATGTTGTGGAGGCTGGGAGCGAGTCATACCCTGGGATGGCACAGGTGCTACCCACGCCGAGGATTGCGGGCCCTACTTCCATCCGGATTTCTGTTGCCACCTACAGTAGCGGCTGCAACCCCTCCTTCTCTTCCTCCACCTCCTCCTCCACTTCTTCCCATGCAGAAATGCCATCTTGCAGCACCACTCAGACTTCTGTCAGTAGCTGGAAGCAGTGTAGCACAGCAGTCGGTAAGCGGCATCAGGCCGTGCTGAAGCTTATTTGCCTGGGTGACAAACAGCACACCGCCGCAGAGCTGTGGAATGGCATAAGGGAACAGGCTGAGCTGTGGCTCTCGCCAGTCAACCTACAGCCAGGCATGGTTGTATCCGATAATGGCCGCAACTTGGTGCTGGCCAACCTCCCACACATACCATGCCTGGCCCATGTCTTCAACTTAGTGGTTCAGCGGTTTCTGAAAACCTACCCCAATTTGCCTCAGCTACTGGTGAAGGTGCGTCGCCTGTGTGCCCATTTCCGCAAGTCACCTACAGCTACAGCCGGCCTGGCAACACTGTAGCAGTGCTTGCGGTTGCCGGCTCACCGACTGCTGTGCGACCTGAGCACGAGATGGAATTCCACCTTCCACATGTCGGGCAGGCTTTGTGAGCAGCAGAGAGCAGTAGTAGAATACCAGCTGCAACACGGTTGGCACCTTTGTAGTCAGCTTCCGCTCTTCACAAGTGACGAGTGGGCATTGATGTCTGACCTCTGTGAGGTGTTACGCAACTTTTATGGATCTACACAGATGGTGAGCGGCGATAATGCAATTATCAGCGTAACCATCCCACTTCTGTGTCTACTAAAAAGCTCGCTGCTCACAATAAAGGCCGATGCTCTGTGTGTGGAAGAGGTGGAAATGGGGGAAGACCCTACACAGGGTGATTGCCAGACCACCCTTGATTCGTCTTCTCAGCGCCAATTGGAGGAGGAGGAGGAGCAGGAGATGGTTACCACTGCTACACAGGGTAGCCATACCACGTTTCCACCATCTCTTTGGCTTGGATGGGCTGAAGAGGAGGACGAGGAGGATATTAACAGTCATGCTCCTGGTGGGGAGAGTGAAGTGTTGTATTTTGGGACTCTGGCACACTCTGACTTCATGCTATGCTGCCTTTCCAGTGACCCTCGCGTTATACGTATATTAGGCAACACCGATTACTCTTTGTTCACCCTTCTCGACCCCCGCTACAAAGAGAACTTCCTATCTATCATTCCTGTGGTGGAGAGGACAAGTAAAATGTTGCAATACCAGAAGGCTCTTGTCGAAAAATTGCTCCACAAATTTCCATCTGACAACACTGGCGGCAGAGTATGTAGTTCCTTGGCCATCTGAGGAGGGGAGACGAGGGGAACACACAGCAGTTCCAAAAAAGGCAGGGTGACACTCTGCAAGGCCTGGGACAGTTTTATGACACCCCGCCAGCACCCTCATCCTGATGAGCGGCCTAGTGTGACAAGGAGGGAAAAGTTTGGGAAGATAGTGAAGGAGTACCTAGCTGACCGTGTCAACGTCCTCAGCGATCCCTCTGTGCCGTATAATTATTGGGTGTTTAAGCTGGTCACGTGGCACGAACTGGCGCTCTACGCCTTGGAGGTGCTGGCCTGCCCTGCCACCAGCGTTTTGTCGGAGCGGGTATTTAGTGCCGCTGGGGGCATAATTACTGATAAGCGCATCCGCCTGTCAACTGACAATGCTGACAGGTTGACGCTTATCAAAATGAAGAAGGCCTGGATTGCCCCTGACTTCTCTACTCCACCAGAGAAAAGCAGCTTAACATGAAGGAACCTTAAATCTGGCTTTTAGGGTGTATTGAATACACTGTATTATCATGTACCCCTTCCTCTTCTCGTCCTCTTCCTCCTCTTCCTCCATCTCCTCCATCATATGAAACTGCTTATTAGGCTGCCCTCAAAGTCCACCAGCTGGGCCTGCACCCTAATTTTTTAGCTGGTCAGCTCACCAGCTGGACCTGCACCCTAATTTTTTAGCCGGTCAGCTCACCAGCAGGCCCTCAACCATAATGTTCTACACGCTCAGCTCTGCTACATGTCACACATATTGTTTTAGATGGTCAGCTAAGCGGCATGTCAAAATTAATTTTTAATACGCTCAGCTCTGCTACATGTCACTTATAATGTTTCAGACGTTCAGCTAAGCGGCATGCCACCCTTAAATGTTTTGTTACGGTCAGCTCGGAAGCAGCGTGTCAACCTTAAATTTGGGACAGTTTGATGGGCAGCAGCGTGTCAACCTTAAATTTGGGTCAGTTTTATGGGCAGCAGCGTGTCAACCTTAAATTTGTTACAGTTTGATGGGCAGCAGCGTGTGAACCTTAAGTTTGGGACAGTTTGATGGGCAGCAGCGTGTCAACCATAAATTTGGGTCAGTTTGATGGGCAGCAGCGTGTCAACCTCAAATTTGGTTCAGTTTGATGGGCAGCAGCGTGTCAACCTTAAATTTGGACAGTTTGATGAGCAGCAGCGTGTCACCCGTAAATTTTTTTAACGTCAGCTTGGCAGCAGCATGTCAACCTTCAATTTGGGACAGTTTGATGGGAAGCAGCGTGTCAACTTTGAATTTGGAACAGTTTGATGAGCAGCAGTGTGTTACCCGTAAATTTTTTGGACGTTCTGCTTGGCAGCGAGCGTGTCAACCTTAAATTTGGGACAGTTTGATGGGCAGCAGCGTGTCAACCTTAAATTTGGGACAGTTTGATGGGCAGCAGCGTGTCAACCATAAATTTGGGTCAGTTTGATAGGCAGCAGCGTGTCAACCTCAAATTTGGTTCAGTTTGATGGGCAGCAGCGTGTCAACCTTAAATTTGGGACAGTTTGATGAGCAGCAGCGTGTCAACCGTAAATTTTTTTTAACGTCAGCTTGGCAGCAGCATGTCAACCTTCAATTTGGGACAGTTTGATGGGTAGCAGAGTGTCAACCTTGAATTTGGGACAGTTTAATGAGCAGCAGTGTGTTACCCGTAATTTTTTTTAACGTCAGCTCGGTAGCAGTGTGTCAACGTTAAATTTGGGACAGTTTGATGGGCATCAGCCTGTCAACCTTAAATTTGGGACAGTTTGATGAGCAGTAGCGTGTCACCCGTAAAAAATTTTTAACGTCAGCTTGGCAGCAGCGTGTCAACCTTAAGTTTGGGACAGTTTGATGGACAGCAGCGTGTCAACCTTAAATTTGGGACTGTTTGATGAGCAGCAGCGTGTCACCCTTAAATGTTTTGTTACGGTCAGCTCGGCAGCATCGTGTCAACCTTAAATTTGGGACAGTTTGATGGGCAGCAGCGTGTCAACCTTAAATTTGGGACAGTTTGATGAGCAGCAGCATGTCACCCGTAAATCTCTTGGACGTTATGCTTGGCAGCAGTGTGTCAACTTTAAATTTTGGACAGTTTGATGGGCAGCAGCGTGTCAACCTTAAATTTGGGACACTTTGATGAGCAGCAGCGTGTCACCCGTAAATTTTTTTTAACGTCAGCTCGGCAGCATCGTGTCAACCTTAAATTTGGGACAGTTTGATGGGCAGCAGTGTGTCAACCTTAAATATGGGACAGTTTGATGAGCAGCAGCGTGTTACCCGTAATTTTTTTTTTAATGTCAGCTCGGCAATAGCGTGTCAACCTTAAATTTGAGACAGTTTGATGGGCAGCAGCGTGTCAACCTTGAATTGGGGACAGTTTGATGAGCAGCAGTGTGTTACCCGTAAATTTTTTGGACGTTCTGCTTGGCAGCAGCGTGTCAACCTTAAATTTGGGACAGTTTTATGGGCTCAGAGTGTCAACCTTAATTTTTAAGATGGTCAAATCAGCAGCAGCATGTCACCCATAATTTTTAACACGGTCAGCTCACTAGCAGCACGTCACCACTATTGTTTTGGCGTGTCAGCAGCAGGCCATCAATCATAATTTTTCACGGGTGTGTCTGATGCCCTCCTTTATGTGTAATAAAGGGGGTATTGAAGTGCCTGTTCCTTGTATTTTTTGGCAGCCCTTTCCCTTAGTGCATAGGCTTTATGAGTGTCGGAGTCCCACAATTATACCACAATGTGAATGAGGCCCTCCTTTATATGATATACCGGTTGTATGGGAGTGCCTCATCCGTGTAATTTTTGGCAGCACTTGCGCTTAACGTACAAGTAAATCTATGTTTCCTAACAATATTTCCTGCAAAATCGATGTTATCTTGGGTTTTGGGGGGGTATTTTTGTCATTCTGTAAAAGTGGCGTAATAGTCGACATCATCATTTATAGCAGCGACTTTGGTGTCCAAGATGCATCCAGACATCCTCCCCATGCTGTTCCCTAACCATTTCTGTGGTGTTTCCACCATTTTCTGACGTTTCCCTATGAACCAGACACCCTCCCCTCTGCAGAGCAGGGGGTGCCTGATCTTCTCCCATTGACTTCCATTATACTCGGGTGCTCGGCCAAGCACTCGAGCACCACCTAGTGTTTGGCCAGAGCACCCGAGCACCCGAACATCGGGGTGCTCGATCATCACTAGTGGACATTCCTGCGTCCGTCCAGGCACTGCACGGACGGAGGACAGGGAGCCAGAAAGCCGGACTGTCCGGCCTAAAACTGGATGTCTGGCCACCCTAACAGCAGCCTGCCCCCTTAACAATAACATCCACAGCACCCTCCCTTTTAACTGTGACCTCAACAGCAGGCATACCCTAGGGTGGCCAGAGGTCCGGTTTTAGGCCGGACAGTCCGGCTTTCAGACTCCCTGTCTTCTGTCTGACGGAGGGCCTGAATGGACACAGGGGTGTCCTTTTGAACGGCTCACTCTCAGACAGTAGCACTATGCAGTCTGAGCATGAGCTACAGGGAGAAAGTCACCCTCCCTCCCACCCCTGCAGCTGACAGAGGTTGATTTTTACCTTCATTTCTCAATTTCTGTCGGGGCATGGTTTAGCGGGGCCTGGGGGTGGGGCTTTTAAGTCCTTCTTTTCAGGGTGGCCTGAATTACAGGTCGATGCCATGGTAAATAATGAGGAAACGCAGTGGGTAGCAGTGGAAGAAAACATCTTTTATTACTACTGAACGGTAAATATGTGAAAGTTACATTATATTAGGTAATGATTGATGATGAGTTAGTCTAAAACATAAATTATATTTATGGTAACTGGGAATACCCCTTTAACAGTGTCATCCACAGCGCTCTGCCCCTTTAAAGCTGACCTACAGAAGTGAAGAAAAATGACTGGGTTGTTATGGAAACCTGGTGTGATACTGAGTGTATGTGTGCGGAGATGGCCTGCGAGCATCTATTGGCTGATAAGGGTCATGTGACCAGGCTTCTAATTCATTTTTTATTACTATGTCAGGAACGGTATGTCCTGGAGAGCTGAGACCTGGTCTAAAACCTTCCTGGACACCTGATGTACATGTGTGCCAAATTTCGTGATTGTAGCTAGTATGGTGCGGATTCCTTTAGCGGACATACACACACAGATACATACACACATAATGTACATACACTCAGCTTTATATTTTAGATTTCTTCAAACATGACAAAATAAACAGAGCTTTACCCCTTAAAGTGACCGTCCAGTTCAAGGAAAAAATTCACAATAACTAGTTATCGAACAGAAAACTTACCTGGTGCTCTCCTTTTCAGCTTCTCAGACTATCTGATGAACACTATGCATTTAGTAGTTCAAGACACTTCCTTCTTGTCCAGCCCTGCTCATGATTAATACTGTCCTATCTGATGTTGCAGTACACATCATATAATTTGAGATACAGTATGGTCATCTTGGTCATCTATGTCAGTTACAGTAAAGCTCCCCATACACATTAATGTATTGTCAGCCAAATCTGCCACAACGGCGTGTTCGTCTCATAGTTTAATGTGTATGTGGGAGCTCCCTACTCCTTCCCCTCTGATGATGTTGGGGAAAAAAGGATCAAGCAAAGAAATATTGCCATTGAATCCTTTTGTTCTCCCGGGAGAACATGGCAGGCCCGGATGGTTGCCTGAACACTGGAAGAACATGTTACCTTGAGGACACAAATACCGACTCTTTCTCAGGGCCATGCTAAAACTGCTATTGATAACATATGCCATACCATATAGGATTGGAGTGGATGGTACTGAACTACTTGTCCTGTGTGTTGTGACACTGTTATAGTGGCTTCCTATAAACTGCATGCAGAGTTTAACAGTTCCCATTGAGTTTTGTACTAGCTGCATCATTCTATATTTTGTTAGCTTCAAGTATCCAAAACCGTATAACATTTAATGTTAGAAAAACAAAGATATATTATGTAATTAGCAAAAAAATTGGGAACTAAAAAAGATTGGCAAAATTGCCTTTAAGAAAGGTTTACTACATTTGGTGAAGCTCTCAGTGGGGAGTGCTATGCTTTCTCGCTTTTGCTATGGGGCCCTTTTCTATGTATCTTCCATCCACCAATATTTAAGATCATACTTCATTCATCTAGTGTAGGATTCTTTAATATGTATCATGGATATTTTTACATTCCATATAAACTTCTATTTGCTTTCCA
The DNA here is from genome assembly GCA_900303285.1 of Rhinella marina. Lineage (NCBI taxonomy): Eukaryota > Metazoa > Chordata > Amphibia > Anura > Bufonidae > Rhinella > Rhinella marina. The sequence goes on along the minus strand of ONZH01018809.1, from coordinate 5,134 downwards.
TTCTGACCTTGATATTTTTTAGATGCACAGAATATTTTTATTTCTGCTCACGACGCGCCACAGCTAATGAGTTGATGATAATTAAGTAGCATTAAGTACCAGAACCAGAAGTAGATACAACTGATAAAAAAACAATTAGCTTTGATTACGCCAAACAGATACATCCATTATCTTCGCTAATCACTGACCTGTGGGATTTTGAAAATTAGATTCCCACAATCACATACAGATTGCATTAACAGCCTGGCCCTTGATCTCAATACATATTTTGCTTCATGTTTCAAAACTGTTCCAGAAACAAAGTGGCCTAGTTGTACATAGCAGCCAATCAGAAAATGGAGGTTAAACTGACTGTTCTTACTAGGTAGAAAGAACACACAAGGCTCATTCACATGGTGTCTTTGACCCAGGAGTTTTGGCATGGACTTCATGACGAAAAGTTGATGGTGACCATGTGGAATCTACTTCTCGTTGTTTTCATTGTGCAGCAAGTGAAATAAAGTCATAAATACGCCAAGAAAGGATAGGGCCTTTCATGGGGCCGTGTCCCGGTATATGCTTGTGGAAGCCATGGCAGGTGTTCATTAGCAATTTAGCTCCATTCAGTGGGGCTAAACCACAAGTATGCCTACAGCATTCAATTTGAAAACAGCGTCAGGAAGCACAGCAGTTTCTGCCTTGGAATATGCAGCGGATTTTGACTTTACAAAATTCACCATGTGAACTGGGCCTTAATTGGTTTAATGCCACAGTCACTTTAAATAGTTACAGTATATTCAGCCCTGAAACAGTTTTATGCAATAGATCTTTCTTGTGGGTGTTGTGATAGTAACATATGGGGTCATTTATAAAACTGGCTTAGTTGCCCATGGCAACCAATCAGATTCCACTTTTCATTTTTGACAGCTCCTTTGGAAAATGAAAGGTTGAATATGATTAGTTGCTATGGGCAACATAGCCAGTTCAACTTTACACCAGTTTGTAAATGACCCCCCCATAGTCTGTAAGGCTGAAAAAGCCTGTTATCCTGCAATGTTAATCCAAAGGAAGGCAAAAAAACCTAATATAATAGCCAGAGTTAGAGAAAAAAAATATTTCCAGACTGCAAATATCAGAATAACTCCCCAGATAAACGACCTACCAGAAATCTAGTAACTATAGCCTGAAATATTATTACAATCCAGAAATACATCCAGGCCCCCCTTGAACTCTTTTAGTGAGTTCACATCACCTCCTCCTCAGACAGAGAGTTCCATAGTCTCACTGCTCTTACCGTAAAGAATCCTCTTCTATGTTTGTGTACAAACCTTTTTTCATCTAGATATAGAACATGTTCCCTTTTTATAGCCACAGATATATCATCCGTTGGTCAAATAAATCTAATTTTGATAATCTTTCTCGATACTGTAGTTCACCCATTATTATTATCTTTTACTTTGGTCAGTCACCTTTGAACCTGCTTAAAGGGGTTCTCCGGGAATTAAGAAAATGAAAATACTTAAATATTACTTTATTATAAATATGTTTCCAAATACCTTTCATTAGATATAATGGCTCGTTTTGTCTGGGGAGCAATCATTAGGAGAAACAAAATGGCCGCCGTCCTATTAGTACACACAAAACCTGTCCTAATCACACAGGAGGACAAGTTACTTCACAACACTGAGGTAAAGAGCTGCTTCATCCTCCTCTATGTTCTACCTGTCAGGGGTTATGATCCTGAATACAGATGATAAGATCTTTAGCTGAATCTCTGAAGGAATGGAGTTCATGAGGAGAGATGAAGTAGAGGACAGGACAGGATTTGTGTGTACTAATAGGACGGCGGCCATTTTGTTTCTCCTAATGATTGCCCCCTAGACCAAACGAGCCATTATAACTAATGAAAGGTATGTGGGAATATATTTATAATAAAGTAATATTTAAGTATTTTCATTTTCTTAATTCCCGGAGAACCCCTTTAAGAACCACAATGTCTTTCTTGTACAGTGGTATCTAATGGTCTATACAATATTCTTTAGTATGTGTGGCATGACTATTGACTTTTAGGGCTTGAAATAGGACCGAAGTGCTGTGGATTTGCTGTCATGGATCTGTGTATGGTAAATCCACATCTTATTAGAGTGCCAACAAAAAGGATCAGATCTTAGCAAGTCTCATTCCCATGCTGCTCAATAGAATCAACCTAAATTGATTTTAAATCTGCAGCATGTCAATTTATGCTACAGATATGCTCCATCACAGATTTCACCCTTTGTAATGCACAGGGTGAAATCTGTAGCACATCTTCACCAAGAAAAAACAAAAACAGGGGCGGCACTATCAAATACAACAAGTAAGCGGAGTGCCAGCAACTGGACGCATACGAACCTCCATAAATGTAGAAAAAAGAAAAAAACTGCAGCACATCCAATAGGTGAAAAATTGCAAGGTCGCAGTAAGAGGACTGAAACGTCGCTGTTTGGGTGAATAAAAGGACACACAATTTTTCACCTGTTGGATGTGCAGCAGTTTTTTTCTTTTTTCTACATCATCACCAAGATTTTTGTGGCTATATTGTATCATGGATCCAGGATTTTTTCACTGCAGTATATGTCCTGTGTAGAGTTGATCGAATCCTAAAATATTCGGGGATTCGGAATTCGGCCCGAATTTTCCGCGGGATTCGTGGGTTCGAGCCGAATCATGAATCCCATTAATGTCTATGGGAGACCCGAATATTTTTGCAGGGGCCAAAGGTTCTGCACAGTCAAGTTTGCCCCAACATGTGAAAACCTCAGAAAAAGATGGAAACACCTTGGAAATGGATAGGAAACACCAGGTGCAGCATGTAGGGATGCCTCTGAGGCTCCCTAATTGCACCATTTTTTCTAAATCTGGCCAATAGTCTGGTGATGACCCCAAGGCAATTTTCAGGGACACGGTAATGGTGACCCACTTAAAAATGCTGCCTGACAACCTGGCGGTGAACCCCTGATTGTCTGTCTTTCAATAAGATTGCAGTGTAAAGCATGGTGGTGAGCCTCAGTATGACTTTTTGGATGGAGATTGCATGTGGTCACGTACTCCCTGGAACCCCATAGTCACCCCTTCTCTGATGTGCTACCCCAGAACATTCTCTGCCCCAATTCGCAAGACTTTTTGCAGTCTCAGTGTGCTGACAGTGGGGATTTACCAGTGTTGTCTGAGGAGGTGGTGGACAATGGTGAGACACAGGTGTCGGGGGGTGAGGTAGTTGAAAGTAGTGTTGCACGATATATCGAAAACTCGGTACGGTTTCGGTACCTAGTGCGGTACCGAAGCTCGATACCGAGTTTTCTTGCCGTCCGATACATAGAACATGGCGCGCGCATCACTTTAATGTGGTTGCCATGTTCTAATATCTGCCGCGCTGCCAGGGCCGGATTATAATTGGAGCACCTGGAGCTACTGCTCCAGGCCCCCGCTCCAATGATTTCATGGGGGGCCCCGCGCCCCCCTCAGACCTCAGATCAGCCCACCCAGCCACTTTAAAAAAAGCATACTTACCTGTTCTGGCCGCCGCTGTCCTCAGGTTCCGCGCTCCACTGTGTTCCCTGCCGGCGCGCACTATGACCTGATGCAGCGTCAGGACATAGTGCGCGCCGGCAGGGAACACAGTGGAGCGGGGAGCCTGAGGACAGCGGCGGCCAGAACAGGTAAGTATGCTTTTTTTAAAGTGGCTGGGTGGGCTGATCTGAGGTCTGAGGGGGGCCACAAGACGCTGGTCTGAGGGGGGCACAAGACGCTGACCTGAGGTCTGATGGGGGCACATGGGGGCACATTGTGTTGATCTGAGGTCTGAGGGGGGCCACAAAGATGCTGACCTGAGGTCTGATGGGGGCACATTGTGTTGATCTGAGGTCTGATGGGGGCACAATACGCTGACCTGAGGTCTGATGGAGGCACAAGATGCTGACCTGAGGTCTGATGGGGGCACAAGACGCTGACCTGAGGTCTGATGGGCGCACAAGACGCTGACCTGAGGTTCTGATGGGGGCACATTGTGTTGATCTGAGGGTCTGATGGGGGCACAAGACGCTGACTCTGAGGTCTAATAGAGGCACAAGACGCTGACCTGAGCTCTTGATAGGATATTGTGTTGATCTGAGGTCTGATGGGGCGCTGACCTGAGGTCTGATGGGCACAAGACGCTGACCTGAGGTCTGATGGGGGCACATTGACGTTGATCTGAGGTCTGATGGGGGCACAAGACGCTGACCTGAGGTCTGATGGGGGACGCTGACCTGAGTCTGATGGGGCACAAGACGCTGACCTGAGGATAGAGGCACAAGACGCTGACCTGGCTCTGATAGGGGCAAGACCTGATTTGAGGTCTGATGGGGCACAATGTGTTGATCTGAGGTTTATTATCCCTGTACAGTGACATCACTGTGTGTATTATCCCTGGACTTTGACATCACTGTGTTTATTATCCCTGTACTGTGACATCACTGTGTTTATTATCTCTGTACTGTGACATCACTGTGTTTATTATCCCTGTACAGTGACATCACTGTGTGTATTATCCCAGTACTGTGACATCACTGTGTTTATTATCCCTGTACGGTGACATCACTGTGTTTATTATCCCTGTACTGTGACATCACTGTGTTTATTATCCCTGTACGGTGACATCGCTGTGTTTATTATCCCTGTACGGTGACATCGCTGTGTTTATTATCCCTGTACAGTGACATCGCTGTGTTTGTTATCCCTGTACGGTGACATCGCTGTGTTTATTATCCCTGTACGGTGACATCGCTGTGTTTATTATCCCTGTACAGTGACATCGCTGTGTTTGTTATCCCTGTACAGTGACATCGCTGTGTGTATTATCCCAGTGCAGGAAGAGGTAAGTGGTCTGTGTTTGTGTGTTTGTTTTCTATTTTTCAGGGTCGTGAATGCAGAGGACTACGTCGGATTCGGTGGACTACGTCAGACCAGCTTTTTTTTTTAATAAAATGGTCAAACAGGGGTCTGTGGGAGTGTTTATTTCAATAAAATGTTTTATACTTGTGTGTGTGTATTTTTTTTTACAATACTACAGTTTTAGTAATTAGTAGAGATGAGCGAGTAGTGAAATATTCGAAAGTTCGAAATTCGATTCGAATAG
>ONZH01018808.1:0-94854 GCA_900303285.1 Rhinella marina | reverse complement strand
TGAGACTGTGTGGATGACTGGCTGGTGGACAAACTGTGTGGAAGCGCTATCGGCTATCCATTGCACCACCTGTTCAACCTGCTCAGGCCTCAACAGCGGTTGTAACCCGCCCCCTGCTTAACTGTCCCATAAAGGCAGGGATTCTGGATGAGCGGGATCCTGGCTGACCCTCACCAGCACGCATTGTATCCCCACTGGCTTCAACAAGGCCCCCAACAGCATTTCCGCGCCCCCGTCCTCGTCCACGTCCTATTCCGCTAGCCCCCCTCCGCATTTTATTTTTTTTTTGTTGCAAATACAATATTTGGGTATATAATTAGGTATGTGAAATAATTTAGCAAGAGAACGCACAGTACAGTGGCCAATTAAATGGCCTAGATATTGTATATTTCAAGGTACACAGCCGTTGTACTAACTGAACAGACGGTGGGTATTTACACCAGGTATGTGAACTAATTTAGCAAGAGAACGCACAGTACAGTGGCCAATTAAATGGCCTAGATATTGTATATTTCAAGGTACACAGCCGTTGTACTAACTGAACAGACGGTGGGTATTTACACCAGGTATGTGAACTAATTAGCAAGAGAACGCACAGTACAGTGGCCAATTAAATGGCCTAGATATTGTATATTTCAAGGTACCACAGCCGGTGTACTAACTGAACAGACGGTGGGTATTTACACCAGGTATGTGAAATAATTTAGCAAGAGAACGCACAGTACAGGTGGCCAATTAAATGGCCTAGATATTGTATATTTCAAGGTACACAGCCGTGTACTAATACTGAACAGACGGTGGATATTTACACCAGGTATGTGAACTAATTTAGCAAGAGAACGCACAGTACAGTGGCCAATTAAATGGCCTAGATATTGTATATTTCAAGGTACACAGCCGTGTACTAACTGAACAGACGGTGGGTATTTACACCAGGTATGGTGAAATAATTTAGCAAGAGAACGCACAGTACAGTGGCCAATTAAATGGCCTAGATATTGTATATTTCAAGGTACACAGCCGTGTACTAACTGTACAGACGGTGGGTATTTACACCAGGTATGTGAACTAATTTAGCAAGAGAACGCACAGTACAGTGGCCAATTAAATGGCCTAGATATTGTATATTTCAAGGTACACAGCCGTGTACTAACTGAACAGACGGTGGGTATTTACACCAGGTATGTGAAATAATTTAGCAAGAGAACGCACAGTACAGTGGGCCAATTAAATGGCCTAGATATTGTATATTTCAAGGTACACAGCCGTGTACTAACTGAACAGACGGTGGGTATTTACACCAGGTATGTGAACTAATTTAGCAAGAGAACGCACAGTACAGTGGCCAATTAAATGGCCTAGATATTGTATATTTCAAGGTACACAGCCGTGTACTAACTGTACAGACGGTGGGTATTTACACCAGATATGTGAACTAATTTAGCAAGAGAACGCACAGTACAGTGGCCAATTAAATGGCCTAGATATTGTATATTTCAAGGTACACAGCCGTTGTACTAACTGAACAGACGGTGGGTATTTACACCAGGTATGTGAACTAATTTAGCAAGGAGAACGCACAGTACAGTGGCCAATTAAATGGCCTAGATATTGTATATTTCAAGGTACACAGCCGTGTACTAACTGAACAGACGGTGGGTATTTACACCAGGTATGTGAATAATTTAGCAAGAGAACGCACAGTACAGTGGCCAATTAAATGGCCTAGATATTGTATATTTCAAGGTACACAGCCGTGTACTAACTGAAACAGACGGTGGGGTATTTACACCAGGTATGTGAAATAATTTAGCAAGAGAACGCACAGTACAGTGGCCATTAAAATGGCCTAGATATTGTATATTTCAAGGTACACTGCCGTGTACTAACTGAACAGACGGTGGGTATTACACCAGGTATATGAACTAATTTAGCAAGAGAACGCACAGTACAGTGGCCAATTAAAAGGCCTAGATATTGTATATTTCAAGGTACACTGCCGTTGTACTAACTGTACAGACGGTGGGTATTTACACCAGGTATGTTGAACTAATTTACCAAGAGAACGCACAGTATAGTGGCCAATTAAAAGGCCTAGATATTGTATATTTCAAGGTACACAGCCGTGTACTAACTGTACAGACGGTGGGTATTTACACCAGGTATGTGAAATAATTTAGCAAGAGAACGCACAGTATAGTGGCCAATTAAAAGGCCTAGATATTGTATATTTTCAAGGTACACTGCCGTGTACTAACTGTACAGACGGTGGGTATTTACACCAGGTATGTGAACTAATTTAGCAAGAGAACGCACAGTACAGTGGCCAATTAAATGGCCTAGATATTGTATATTTCAAGGTACACAGCCGTGTACTAACTGAACAGACGGTGGGTATTTACACCAGGTATGTGAAATAATTTAGGCAAGAGAACGCACAGTACAGTGGCCAATTAAATGGCCTAGATATTGTATATTTCAAGGTACACAGCCGTTGTACTAACTGAACAGACGGTGGGTATTTACACCAGGTATATGAACTAATTTAGCAAGAGAACGCACAGTACAGTGGCAATTAAAAGGCCTAGATATTGTATATTTCAAGGTACACTGCCGTGTACTAACTGTACAGACGGTGGGTATTTACACCAGGTATGTGAACTAATTTAGCAAGAGAACGCACAGTACAGTGGCCAATTAAATGGCCTAGATATTGTATATTTCAAGGTACACAGCCGTGTACTAACTGAACAGACGGTGGGGTATTTACACAGGTATGTGAACTAATTTAGCAAGAGAACGCACAGTACAGTGGCCAATTAAATGGCCTAGATATTGTATATTTCAAGGTACACAGCCGGTGTACTAACTGAACAGACGGTGGGTATTTACACCAGGTATGTGAAATAATTTAGCAATGAGAACGCACAGTACAGTGGCCAATTAAATGGCCTAGATATTGTATATTTCAAGGTACACAGCCGTGTACTAACTGAACAGACGGTGGGTATTTACACCAGGTATATGAACTAATTTAGCAAGAGAACGCACAGTACAGTGGCCAATTAAAAGGCCTAGATATTGTATATTTCAAGGTACACTGCCGTGTACTAACTGTACAGACGGTGGGTATTTACACCAGGTATGTGAACTAATTTACCAAGAGAACGCACAGTACAGTGGCCAATTAAAAGGCCTAGATATTGTATATTTCAAGGTACACAGCCGTGTACTAACTGCTCAGACGGTGGGTATTTACACCAGGTTTTTAAAATAATTTAGCAAGAGAACGCACAGTATAGTGGCCAATTAAAAGGCCTAGATATTGTATATTTCAAGGTACACAGCCGTGTACTAACTGTACAGACGGTGGGTATTTACACCAGGTATGTGAAATAATTTAGCAAGAGAACGCACAGTATAGTGGCCAATTAAAAGGCCTAGATATTGTATATTTCAAGGTACACTGCCGTGTACTAACTGTACAGACGGTGGGTATTTACACCAGGTATGTGAACTAATTTAGCAAGAGAACGCACAGTACAGTGGCCAATTAAATGGCCTAGATATTGTATATTTCAAGGTACACAGCCGTGTACTAACTGAACAGACGGTGGGTATTTACACCAGGTATGTGAAATAATTTAGCAAGAGAACGCACAGTACAGTGGCCAATTAAATGGCCTAGTTATTGTATATTTCAAGGTACACAGCCGTGTACTAACTGAACAGACGGTGGGTATTTACACCAGGTATATGAACTAATTTAGCAAGAGAACGCACAGTACAGTGGCCAATTAAAAGGCCTAGATATTGTATATTTCAAGGTACACTGCCGTGTACTAACTGTACAGACGGTGGGTATTTACACCAGGTATGTGAACTAATTTAGCAAGAGAACGCACAGTACAGTGGCCAATTAAATGGCCTAGATATTGTATATTTCAAGGTACACAAGCCGTGTACTAACTGAACAGACGGTGGGTATTTACACCAGGTATGTGAAATAATTTAGCAAGAGAACGCACAGTACAGTGGCCAATTAAAATGGCCTAGATATTGTATATTTCAAGGTACACAGCCGTTGTACTAACTGAACAGACGGTGGGTATTTACACCAGGTATATGAACTAATTTAGCAAGAGAACGCACAGTACAGTGGCCAATTAAAAGGCCTAGATATTGTATATTTCAAGGTACACTGCCGTGTACTAACTGTACAGACGGTGGGTATTTACACCAGGTATGTGAACTAATTTAGCAAGAGAACGCACAGTACAGTGGCCAATTAAATGGCCTAGATATTGTGTATTTCAAGGTACACAGCCGTGTACTAACTGAACAGACGGTGGGTATTTACACCAGGTATGTGAACTAATTTAGCAAGAGAACGCACAGTATAGTGGCCAATTAAAAGGCCTAGATATTGTATATTTCAAGGTACACAGCCGTGTACTAACTGTAAAGACGGTGGGTATTTACACCTGGTATACAAAAAGGGTATTGCAGGCACACAGAACCCAGAACACTAGAGCCAAATAAACTGTATTTAAAAAAATAAAATAAAATTCACAGCCGTATACTGCCAGATCAGATGGTGCATATACACACTAGTTATATAACAGGGTTTTTCAGCCAAAAAGAACGCTGAACAGTAGTGCCAAATATAGTTTGGTATGTAGCAGAGCACCTAATACACCACTAATGCCTCTCTCTGTCCCTACTCCAGCAGCTATCCCTGAATACGGCAGCCGTTCTCTGTAAAGTGTATCTTGTAGTAAGCTATCACTGTAGTGCACTATAGTAGCCCTGATAAGGGGCTTTTAATCACGCTCCTGCCTGTCCAACTGCTAAAACCTGTCTCTCCCTTCTCCAGCCTCTGTCCCTGACTAAGTTCACGCAGCATATGCGTACGAGCAGGAAGAGCTGAGTTTTTAATATTCGAGGTCACATGGTTTTTCCAGCCAATCCATGTAGACGCTGTTTTCGCGCTGCCAGCGTGCTCAGCGTGCCTGTCATACCCCCCCTGCATGTTGATTGGTGGAAAAAGAGCGCCAGGGAAGGTGGGAGGGGAAACGAATTCTAAGTGCGCCATCGCCGTTATACTCGATTGAAATCGAGTATGCCGAATAGCGTAGTATTCGATCGAATACCGGCTCGATCGAACACTACTCGCTCATCTCTAGAGAACAGTTTTTGATTCAGGGAGTTGTTGCCTGATTGGAGTCGGGAAGGAAATATTTCCCCTAAAATGGGGAAAATTGGCTTCTACCTCATGAGGTTTTTTGCCTTCTTCTGAATCAACTTGCAGGTTAACAGGTTGAACTGGATGGACATAAGTCTTTTTTAAGCCTTATAAACTATGTTACTATTATGTTATTACTATGTTACTATGTTACTTTTTTATTATTATTTTAGCACAAGGCCACAATATAACTAAATGTGGAAAAAATAAAAGGGTCTGAAGACTTTCCAAATGCACTAACTCTATGTATTATCTATGTATTATCTATCTATCTATCTATCTATCTATCTATCTATCTATCTATCTATCTATCTATCTATCTATCTATCTATCAATCTACCCCTCAATTTGTTCTGTCTGTTTCTAAGGAATATTTTGCAGAGGCCAACGAATGACTACTCATTTAGCTGATCATTAGCCTTCATAAACACCCCACCCTCCAGCCAACAAACAAACAATCATTAGTCAGCTTATCATATCTTTCATATTAACATAAAAATAATAACACGTTAGCAGCACATCTCCCCAAGATAAAGGGGATTTGCTGCAATATGATGCAGAATGTATCAGGGGCAAACAATTTTCAGTTTTCTTTGGGACATGTAAAAAGCCCTTTAAATGACTACCAATCAGTCATCAACTTACACCACTTCTGAGTAGTTATCAGCATGTGTTAAATGACCCTACCTCTATTTCCACCAGTACAGTTTGTAGAATATCCAGCCATAAGTAATCACACATAAGATTTACCATGTGTACTATGATAACAACAAAATTGAAGATACAATTCAAAGTGTTGTGTAAGTCCTCATAATCTTTCCCTCTAATGGGCACAATGACCTCAGTCTGGCATTCTGAATATATACCGGTTTTACTCATAAAGAAAATCATACCTGCATGCCGCTGTTGTCACAAGTAGCATTCAGAATCTCATGCAATGGTAAATCCTGGCCCTAGAAAAAAAAATGGATTAGAAAAATCTGTATAAAAATAGTCACAATATTAATTAAATGTAAATCATAAATCATATGGTTATTAGAGATGAGTGAAACTGAACTGCAAAGTTCAGGTTCATACCAAACTTTGCGAGTTTGGGTACCCGGACTTTTTTTTAATGACGTTCGGGTTTGGGTTCGGGGTTCGGGTATTTTTTAAATTTCTTACTTATAACATGGTTATATCGGAAAATAATGGCATTCTTAAGATGGAAAGAAAAAGGGGAACCTTTAGAGGCATTCTGTTTTGCATTCTGGCATAATAGAAGTCTATGGGCAGCATAATGGATCCGTCCTAGTTTCCATTATGCAAGAGTCCCGTCCTGCATAACGAAAACCAGGACGGATCCGTTATGCTGCCCATAGACTTCTATTATGACGGAATGCAAAACAGAAGTTTTTAAGAGGCATTCCCTTTTGCTTTCCATCTTAAGAATGCTATTATTTTCCAATATAACTTGTTATAACGGAAAATAATACAGTGAAGTTCAGGTCTCCATTGCCTTCAATGGGGTGGGGGATCATGTTTGGGTCCGGAACCCAAACTATGACCTGAAGTTCGGTCAAACCCGGCGAACCCGAACTTCCACAGTTTTGTTCATCCTTAATTGTGATTTTTTTTTTCTGGTTCTTTGGAAAACGATAGCCAGGATAGGGACTGGTAATAATAATAATGGTGACGGTTATAATGATGATAATAAAAATTATTACAATTATTATTAAAAAACATAGTGACGCTAAGAATTATTATAATGACCTGCTGGAAATATACATGAAATGCTTTCTTTATAATGTCATTCAACAGCCTTTTACTGCATTTGTGAATGACCATAGGGAATTCAGCACTGCTGAGCATTAGACAGGGTTTGAAAATGACTTTTGACATTTGTAGAAAGAGAACATGGAGTAGAGACTTTTGACATTGTAGAAAGCGAACATGGAATAAGATATTGCATTACTGATAAATATTCCAAAACTAAACTATTCAGGTATAGCGTACATTAACTCTTGAAAGGAAGTGTTGCTTAATAGAAAGCCAAAACATTCAACATCAAAGGCAAGTACACTGCAGATTATGTATTGAATTGTTTCCCAAAAATGGAACAAGAACTGTTCACCACTATATGCACAGTATTGCATGATAGATAGATAGACAGATAGATAGATAGTATAGAAGGTACATCCGGGGTTCCTATGACTGGTACCACCCGTACCCTACGAAGCCCCCTGAAATGGAAGGAGTTGTTGTTCGGAAATGTGTGTGGCCACTTCATTCATTTCTATGGGAGTTCTGAAGACAGTTGAGTACAGCACTTGGCTACATATCTTGGGTGCTCCCAAAGAAATGAATGGGAGCAAAAGTGTGCATTTTCGACTAGCCGCTCAATACACTTCAAGGGGGTTCCACGGGATAACTTTTTCTAACTGGAATACCCCTCCTTTCACTTCTATGGAAGTTACACAAACAACCAAGTAAGTGTGCATGATGAGAGTTGTAATTTCACAGCATCTGGAGTGCCAATGGTTGCGGATTCCCAGACTCAATACATTTCTGTGGTGGCATTGTAACAAAATACAACTTGTCACAGGTTTTCACCTGCACTTTTTAAGCAGATTGTTCAAACAAGTAACATAAAACTAGGACAAAACTCATTAGGAGCTAATTTCTTATTAGTATAGGACAAAGTGCTGGAGATAATGAGAAAAAGGAAGAGAAATGATAGCACCAGAACTCCAGAGAATATTAACAAGGGGATTTGCATGCAATGAAAGAATGAAAACAAGTTTTCACGTTATATATGAAGGTCATTCTGTCTGGAAAGTTATTTGCGTGTGATACCTTTGGAGAAGGGATGAAGAAAGTAAAGACAACTATGCTGGCTCCATCGTATAATACTGATGTTGAGAATGGTATTGTCATATTGCCATGCCTGAGATAACCACTTTCTAGTGACTATAATTGTTGTGCAGTGGAAAGACTTTGGAAGCCTACGACTTTTCAGCAACATCAGTGCTGGGAACTCAGGTGGTACAATATTGTATACTCTAGAGTCTTGCCCGGGACAGCAGCAGCTGTCAACACAACAGGTAAGGGCCCTCGCAGTGTGAGTACGCGGCCGTTCTTGTACTGACCTCGCAGCACTGATGGGGTCGCATAGCATTATATTGATTTATGATGCTATGTAGCTAGAGATGAGCGAGCATACTCGTCCGAGCTTGGTGCTCGTTCGAGTATTAGGGTACTCGTAAGTGCTCGCTGCTCGGACGTGTATCTCGCCATGCTCGAGGAAATGGCAACTTCCGCATCGTTCATTTTTGGCGCCTATAAACTCAGCCAATCACAAGCCAGGAGACTCTGCGGTACACCCAGCATCACGTGGGGCCCTTACATGTCGATAGCAGGGGTTGGCTGGCCTGATCAGGTGACCCTGGAATATACTAGTGACTGGCCGCGTTGCTCGGCTCAGATGCTGTCTGGATGTCGTTAGGGATAGAGCTGCTGCGTTTCAGGGAGAGTGTTAGGGCCTGCATTTAGTTCTTTGTTAGGCAGGAGTGATCTCACAAGAACCCAACAGCCCTTATAAGGGCTACAAGAAATGTTTTTTTTGTGTCCTGGCTTGGCTGGCTGGCACTAGTAGTGCAGCTATCGCCATATATAACCCTTTTTTTTTATTATTGTTCTATCTCAGTGATACAAATCCATTTCACACAGCTGCGTGGAACCATTCTGTGCGTCACAGTTCAGTAAACTCACTCCAATCCGTATTTTCTGTCCAGGTGACACTTTCTGTACGTCACTTAATACAACCAAGTCTTTTGCTGTCACGTATATAGCTTGATCCCAAAAATCTCTGTGCAACATTTGTCTGGGTCGCAGTCAAAATAGCCACCGTCAGCAGGGTGTCAGTTAGCTCTACAATAGTTTCTGCACGTCACGTTCCCAAAAAAACAAAACTACAAAAAAAAATTAAAAAAAAATAGTTTTTTTGTTGTTTTAGCTCAGTGATACAAATCCATTTCACACAGCTGCGTGGAACCATTCTGTGTGTCACAGTTCAGTACACTCACTCCAATCCGTATTTTCTGTCCAGGTGACACTTTCTGTATGTCACTTAATACAACCAAGTCTTTTGCTGTCATGCTGTCACGTATATAGCTTGATCCCAAAAATCTCTGTGCGACATTTGTCTGGGTCGCAGTCAAAATAGCCACCGTCAGCAGGGTGTCAGTTAGCTCTATGATAGTTTCTGCACGTCACATTCCAAAAAAAACAAAACTACAAAAAAATATATATAAAAAAATAGTTTTTTTGTTGTTTTAGCTCAGTGATACAAATCCATTTCACACAGCTGTGTGGAACCATTCTGTGTGTCACAGTTCAGTACACTCACTCCAATCCATATTTTCTGTCCAGGTGACACTTTCTGTATGTCACTTAATACAACCAAGTCTTTTGCTGTCACGTATATAGCTTGATCCCAAAAATCTCTGTGCGACATTTGTCTGGGTCGCAATCAAAATAGCCACTGTCAGCAGGGTGTCAGTTAGCTCTACGATAGTTTCTGCACGTCACGTTCCCAAAAAAACAATACTACAAAAAAATATATAAAAAAAATAGTTTTTTTGTTGTTTTAGCTCAGTGATACAAATCCATTTCACATAGCTGCGTGGAACCATTCTGTGTGTCACAGTTCAGTACACTCACTACAATCCATATTTTCTGTCCAGGTGACACTTTCTGTACGTCACTTAATTCAACCAGACTGAACAAGTTTGTGGGTTTCAGTACAGCAGGCCCATTTATTTTTTATTTTTTATATAATACACTTATATACATAAAATGTTGAACCCCAGGGCTAAGGGTCGAGGACGAGGGCATGGGCGTGGGCATTCAATTACTGCAGGGGCAGAGGCCGTGGTCCTGGGCAGGGTGAGACAGCACCTGCTCATGAGGGAGCAGGGGAACGCCGTAGAGCTACACTCCCTAGCTTCATGTCTCAACTTACAGGGACACGTGGTAGAGGACTGTTGAAACTATAACAGTGCGAACAGCTGATGTCGTGGATTGCGGACAATGCTTCAAGTAATTTGTCCACCAGTCAGTCTTCCACGCAGTCCACCCACGTTACCCAAGGGAGCACTCCTCTGGCTCCTCCACCTCAACCTCCTTCCCCCCAGTCTGCCCCCTCCCAGGAAAATTTCGAATGTGATCCGGCATACTCTCAGGAACTGTTTTCTGGACCCTTCCCAGAGTCACAAACCACTTCTCAGGTTGCTTCTGACCTCGTTCCCGATGCCCAAGTTTTCCAACTGTCGCAGTCTGTGGGTGATGATGATGATGACAATGTTGACTTAGTGGAAGAAGTTTGTAAAGAGGTGTCGGACGATGAGGAGACACAGTTGTCAGACAGTGGTGAAGTTGTTGTCAGGGCAGGAAGTCCGAGGGGGGAGCAGACTGAGGAATCGGAGGATGACAAGGTGACTGACCCAAGCTGGGTTGATAAGCCGAGTGAAGACAGTGCTTCTGAGGCGGAGGCGAGTGCTGCACCAGAACAGGTTGGAAGAGGCAGTGCTGTGGCAAGAGGGAGAAGCAGGGCCAGAGCTGGTGCATCAGCAGCAAATGTTTCACGTAGTGAAGCTCCCGTGGCGAGGCCTAGATGTTCGCAAGTCTGGAGGTTCGTTAAAGAAAGTGAGGATGACCGACGGACTGTGGTGTGCAACCTGTGCCACACCAGGATCAGCAGGGGTGCCACCACTACTAGCCTAACCACCACCAGCATGCGCAGGCATATGAGTGCTAAACACCCCACTCAATGGAACCAAGGCCGTTCACCACCTCCTGCGGGTCACACCACTTCTCCTTACCCTGTGTCACTCCTTACCCTGTGTCACTGTTTCTGAGAAGGTCCACCTAACCACGGACACGTGGACAAGTGCTGCCGGGCAGGGACACTATATCTCACTGACGGCACATTGGGTTAACTTGGTGGAGGATGGGACCGAGACTGACCCAGGGGCCGCTCATGTACTGCCCACACCAAGGATTGTGGGGCCTACCTTGGTCACGGTCTCTCAGACGTACTATGCCTCCTCCTCCGACCCCTACTCAACCTCCTCCGCCGAATTACCATCCGTGGGCACGGCGTCTTCAGTCGGTAGCTCAAGGCGCAGCAGCAGTGCCGTGGGTAAGCGCCAGCAGGCGGTGCTCAAACTGCTGAGCTTAGGTGACAAAAGGCACACCGCCCAAGAGATGTTACAGGGCATCATGGCGCAGACCGATGTGTGGCTGGCACCGCTGAACCTCAAGCCAGGCATGTTTGTGTGTGACAACGGGCGTAACCTGGTGGTGGCTCTGCAACTCCGCAGACTGACACATGTGCCATGCCTGGCCCACGTGTTCAATCTCATAGTTCAGCGGTTCCTCAAGACATACCCCAATCTGTCTGATTTGCTCACCAAGGTGCGCCGCATCTGTGCGCATTTCCGCAAGTCGACCACAGATGCTGCCACTCTCAGGGCAACGCAGCGCCGCCTACAACTGCCCATTCACCGACTGTTGTGCGACGTGCCCACAAGGTGGAATTTGACATTAAACATGTTATCCAGAGTTTACCAGCAGCGCAGAGCGATTGTAGACTGCCAGATGTCAACTTCCACCAGAACTGGTAGTCAGATCAGTCAGATTCCTCAAGTCTACAATGAGGAGTGGACGTGGATGTCTGATATCTGCCAGGTGTTGACAGGTGTTGAGCAACTTTGAGGAGTCAACACAGATGGTCAGCGGCGATGCCGCCATTATCAGCCTTACCAACCCGCTGCTTTGCCTGTTGAAAAACTCACTGCTCAGCATCAAGTCGGATGCTTTGCGCTTGTCACAAGAGACGGTGTAGGAAGATACGTCGCTTGATAGCCAGAGCACCCTTCGGTCTGTTTCTCAGCGCGTATCGGAGGAGGGGGATGAGGATGAGGAGGAAGAGGAGGAGAATGTCGGCGAGACAGTAGAGGGTACCAGTGCTCAGTCCTTAACTCTTGAGCGTGTATGGGCTGAAGAGGAGGACTTGGAGGAGGAGGAAATGGAGAGTCAGGCCAGTGAGGAGAAGGAATTCTTACGTGTTGGGACTCTGGCGCACATGGCAGACTTCATGTTAGGCTGCCTATCCCGTGACCCTCGCTTTAGAAGCATTTTTTCAAACACCGATTACTGGTTGTTCACTCTCCTGGACCCTAGGTACAAGCAGAACCTTTCCACTCTCATCACTGCAGAGGAAAGGAGTATGAGAGTGAATAGATATCAACAGGCCCTGATGCACAAGCTGAAACAATTCTTCCCATCTGACGCCGCTAGCAGCAGAGGGCATGGTTCTGTTGGCCAAGTAGCGGGGGAGAGGAGCCGAGTAGGCAGCTTGTCCAGCACTGGCAGGGGAACGCTCTCCAAGGCCTTTGCCAGTTTTATGTCACCCCAGCAAGACACTGTCACCTGTCCCCAGTCTAGGCAGAGTAGGGGGGAGCTGTACAGAAAGATGGTGAGGGAGTACCTAGCTGACCATACCAACGTCCTGCGTGATCACTCTGCTCCATACAACTACTGGGTTTCAATGCTGGACACGTGGCCTGAACTGGCGCTGTACGCCTTGGAGGTGCTGGCCTGCCCTGCTGCTAGCGTGCTGTCAGAGCGGGTATTCAGTGCAGCTGGTGGCGTCATCACCGATAAGCGTACACGCTGACAGGCTGACGCTTATTAAAATGAACAAAGCCTGGATTTCACCGGAATTCAAATCTCCTCCGGGGGAAAGCAGCTAAAGATTAACATTACTTATGTATCCGATTCCTCTTCTCTACTTCTCCTACTCCTCCTCCTCCTCCATATCGTCTTTGCCTAACACTGACCAAAAAAACGCCATTTTTCAGAGGTCCAACTGGCACTCTTTTACCACAATTTTTCAGGAGGGCCCCCTACAGGCCCTCTCTTCAAACTATTTTTTCGGAGGTCTACCTACAGGCCCTCTCTCCAAACAATTTTTCCAGAGGTCCACCTACAGGCCCTCTCTTCAAACAATTTTTCCGGAGGTCCCCCTACAGGCACTCTCTCCAAACAATTTTTCCGGAGGTCCACCTACAGGCCCTCTCTCCAGTTCCAGTTTCCAGTTTTATTTGCGCAAACTGCGTACATTTTTTTTTTGGGATAGGTGTGAAAAATAATATTACCTTCGTATCTATATTGCCCAACATTGTTTACAGGGTTCCGCAAATTCCTGGTCCACAATGTCAAGGAGCTCGAGGTTCTGTTGATGAGCAACAAGTCCTTCTGTGCAGAAATCGCCCACAACGTCTCCTCAAAGAACCGAAAGACCATTGTGGAGAGAGCGGCACAGCTCGCCATCAAAGTGACAAACCCCAACGCCAGACTGCGCAGCGAAGAGAACGAATAAATATCTCTGTGGTTATTTGTGCTAAATAAAAGTTAAATAAACACAAAAAAAAAAAATTTGATCTGTTCCTGTGCCTGATCCACCCAAGTTGAATCTGTCCCATCATGAGAAAGTCCCCCCAAGGAGTCCCCACTGTAACTTGCTTCACTTTCAACTACCTCACCCCCCCGACACCTGTGTCTCGCCATTGTCCACCACCTCCTCAGACAACACTGGTAAATCCCCACTGTCAGCACACGGAGACTGCAAAAGGTCTTGCGAATTGGGGCAGAGAATGTTCTGGGGTAGCACATCAGAGAAGGGGTGACTATGGGGTTCCAGGGAATACGTGACCACATGCAATCTCCATCTAAAAAGTCATACTGAGGCTCACCACCATGCTTTACACTGCAATCTTATTACTGAGGCTCACCACCATGCTTTACACTGCAATCTTATTGAAAGACAGACAATCAGGGGTTCACCGCCAGGTTGTCAGGCAGCATTTTTAAGTGGGTCACCATTACCGTGTCCCTGAAAATTGCCTTGGGGTCATCGCCAGACTATTTTTATGAAAGGCCATGGGGTTCTATACACACAGTGCTGACGGAAGCCCATCAGCCTTTCTAAACACAATTGAATCTGTCCCATCATTAGAAAGTCCCCCCAAGGAGTCCCCACTGTAACTTGCTTCACTTTCAACTACCTCACCCCCCGACACCTGTGTCTCGCCATTGTCCACCACCTCCTCAGACAACACTGGTAAATCCCCACTGTCAGCACACGGAGACTGCAAAAGGTCTTGCGAATTGGGGCAGAGAATGTTCTGGGGTAGCACATCAGAGAAGGGGTGACTATGGGGTTCCAGGGAGTACGTGACCACATGCAATCTCCATCTAAAAAGTCATACTGAGGCTCACCATCATGCTTTACACTGCAATCTTATTACTGAGGCTCACCACCATGCTTTACACTGCAATCTTATTGAAAGACAGACAATCAGGGGTTCACCGCCAGTTTGTCAGGCAGCATTTTTAAGAGGGTCACCATTACCGTGTCCCTGAAAATTGCCTTGGGGTCATCCCCAGACTATTGGCCAGATTTAGAAAAAATGGTGCAATTAGGGAGCCTCAGAGGCATCCCTACTTGCTGCCCCTGCTGTTTCCTGTCCATGTCCGTGGTGTTTCCATCATTTTCTGAGGTTTCCAGGTTTTCACCCAGCCTTCCCTAGGCAGAGCCTTGGTCCCCTGCAAAAAATGCTCGAGTCTCCCATTGACTTCAATGGGGTTCGTTATTCGAAACGAGCACCCGAGCATCGGGGAAAGTTCGACTCGAATAACGAGCACCCGAGCATTTTAGTGCTCGCTCATCTCTATATGTAACCCTTAGAGGTCTGGAATGTATTGTATAACCTTGACAGCAGTATGTCACAACATATTCCAGAACTCTAAGAGTTACATGTCATCATAAATGAATATAATGCTATGTTACCTCTGTCAGTGCTGACAAGTCAGGATGGGAGCTGTTGCATACCCACACTGTGAGTCCGATGCAGGGAACTTGCTCGTCTGAAAGGGGCCTAATAAGTACTTTACAGGAAATTTAAGCTTCAGGGTTTGACTTACCTAGCTACATACTCATAGATGCAGTAAAAAAAATAACTCTAGAGTCAGTAGGACGACTGATGAGCTTTTCTTTGTATTGTGTAGTATGTGTATTTATTGTGTGTGAATTAATGAAAATTTGGCTCCTTTTAAGAAAACATAACATCACCAGGAGTGGACTGGGAACTTAAAGTGGCCCTGGAAAAATTCTAAAAGTGGCCCCATTTTATAGTTGGGTCCAAATTGATGGAAGGCTGGGCCAGCAATACCATATTGTGGCACATTATACCACCCCAACAGAGCCAAATACCACAGTCCATCACAAAATACATCCCCAAAAAGTTCCCCCAGCGGCTGTCTATAGCCAATCCGCACCTGAAAAGCACACATACTACAAAGAATGTGGACAAGGTACAGTATGTAGAAATTTTAGTGTGACACATGTGTGAGACCAAGGAAGAGATTTATCATACCCCCTGTGCTAGAATTGTGGTCCAGCTTTGCACAAAAATTGCTACATTTTGCGCCTTCTCCATCATGCTCGCCACTTTTGCTAAAAATAGGTGGGGTATAAGAGGGGGGCATTGCCTAAGCATCCTGACAAATTTACCATTACTTAAGACAGTTTTCTGGCTAGTAAATGCCTGAAACATTTGCCAGCTTCTAACCTGAGTAGCATTCAAAATCTGTTGGATGGACCAGTTACATCAGAATTAATGTTAGTGCATCTTGTACCACCGTACTTGAGAACAAGATTTGCATAAAAAACACCAGTTTTGATAAATCTATCCCAAGTATGATAAGATAACCACCATGGAGGTTGATCAGGTAGACCAGGGATGGCCAACCTGTGGCTCTCCAGTTGTTGCAAAACCACAACTCCCAGCATGTCCAGACTGCCTACAGCTATAAGCCTACAGCAGGGCATGGTGGGAGTTGTCATTTTACAACAGTTGGAGAGCCACTGGTTGGCCATTCCTGGGGTAGACTTTTATTTTTGCAATTTTTCAAATTATTATTTGACCAAAACATTCTATAAACAATTACATAATTTTGGCAACATATATTCTTTAGAATGAAATAGCTCAAAACTACACAATTTGTTGGTCCTTTTGGAGAGTGAATAGAGAAAGACAAAAACATATATGTATAAACAGAATGTGCAAGGAAATTACAAATTACTGAATCTACCAGAAATTATATTTTAGTATAAGAAAACATGGAAAATACTGGTAAATTAAAGCTGTTTAGAAGGTACCACTGTTATGGGCTAAAATACAATTAAATGAAATACCTTTTCCAAAACAAGAGGCATAACAGATGGCATTTATCAATTTTTAAGTGCTCTTGGCTTGCACACATCATTCAGTTGCTGCCTATTACTATATGTTTTGCTGTATTTTGATATGTTTAGATAATTTGTGCCAATTTAATTTTTAGCATCATCAATGCATTTCAAATCAGGGAAATGATAAAAAATAATAGTAATACTAATAAAAAAAATGGTGCAGAAACCTAAATATACTACCAAGCCATCATGTTGAAGTTACAGAATCCTTCTAAAATAAATATCATAATGGGGATTTGTGACATCAAAAGGCCCCGGGCTGTGTCATGTACATTCAGGAGATGTAGACTGCAGTAAAGAAATGTAGAAGGCAAATAAAAGTACACGAGATTGAGAGCCCAAAGACAAATTATTATAAGTTAGATGCTGGTAGACAAGAGGGAAATTCAGACAGTGTATGCATGGTCCTATAGGTAATGATGTTCAAATGAACTAATCACATGAATACTTGGCAGATTTTTTAATTTTATTTAATATAGTCTCCAGTAGAGATGAGCGAGCACTAAAATGCTCGGGTGCTCGTTATTCTAGTCGAACTTTTCCCGATGCTCGGGTGCTCGTTTCCAATAACGAACCCCATTGAAGTCAATGGGAGACTCGAGCATTTTTGCAGGGGACCAAGGCTCTGCCTAGGGAAGGCTGGGTGAAAACCTGGAAACCTCAGAAAATGATGGAAACACCACGGAAGTAGACAGGAAACAGCAGGGGCAGCGTGCATGGATGCCTCTGAGGCTGCCTAATCCCACCATTACCCCAAATTCTCCTAGTGGGGCATGTGTGGTATAGATTCTTCTCAGTTTAAAATCGTATATGTCCCCTATCTTGGGACCATATATTTCATGGATTTTTCTAACACGGCTTTTCAGCTTGTGCACCAGGGCCTGTTGATATCTATTTACTTTCAGACTCCTTTCCTCTGCAGGGATGAGAGTGGAAAGGTTCTGCTTGTACAGTGGGTCCAGGAGAGTGAACACCCAGTAATCGGTGTTTGAAAAAATGCTTCTAACACGAGGGTCACGGGATAGGCAGCCTAACATGAAGTCTGTCATGTGCGCCAGAGTCCCAACACGCAAGAATTCCCTCTCCTCACTGGCCTGACTCTCCATTTCCTCCTTCTCCTCCTCTTCAGCCCATACACGCTCAAGAGTTAAGGACTGAGCACTGGTACCCTCTTCTGTCTCGCCGACATTCTCCTCCTCTTCTTCCTCATCCTCATCCCCCTCCTCCGATACGCGCTGAGAAACAGACCGGAGGGTGCTCTAGCTATCAAGCGACATATCTTCCTCCACGTCTCTTGTGACAAGCGCAAAGCATCCGACTTGATGCTGAGCAGTGAGTTTTTCAACAGGCAAAGCAGCGGGATAGTGAGGCTGATAATGGCGGCATCGCCGCTGACCATCTGTGTTGACTCCTCAAAGTTGCTCAACACCTGGCAGATATCAGACATCCACGTCCACTCCTCATTGTAGACTTGAGGAATCTGACTGATCTGACTACCAGTTCTGGTGGAAGTTGACATCTGGCAGTCTACAATCGCTCTGCGCTGCTGGTAAACTCTGGATAACATGTTTAATGTCGAATTCCATCTCGTGGGCACGTCGCACAACAGTCGGTGAGCGGGCAGTTGTAGGCGGCGCTGCGCTGCCCTGAGAGTGGCAGTATCTGTGGTCGACTTGCGGAAATGCGCACAGATGCGGCGCACCTTGGTGAGCAAATCAGACAGATTGGGGTATGTCTTGAGGAACCGCTGAACTATTAGATTGAAAACGTGGGCCAGGCATGGCACATGTGTCAGTCTGCCGAGTTGCAGAACCGCCACCATGTTACGCCCGTTGTCACACACAACCATGCCTGGCTTGAGGTTCAGCGGTGCCAGCCACACATCGGTCTGCGCCGTGATGCCCTATAACAGCTCTTGGGCGGTGTGCCTTTTGTCACCTAAGCTCAGCAGTTTGAGCACCGCCTGCTGGCGCTTACCCACGGCACTGCTGCTGCGCCTAGAGCTACCGACTGAAGGCGCCGTGCCCACGGATGGTAATTCGGTGGAGGAAGAGGAGGGGTCGGAGGAGGAGGAGGCATAGTATGTCTGAGAGACCGTGATCGAGGTAGGTCCCTCAATCCTCGGTGTGGGCAGTACATGAGCGGCCCCAGGTTCAGTCTCGGTCCCAGCCTCCACCTAGTTAACCCAATATGCCGTCAGTGAGATATAGTGTCCCTGCCCGGCAGCACTTGTCCACGTGTCCATGGTTAGGTGGACCTTCTCAGAAACAGCGTTGGTCAGGGCACGGATGATGTTCTCTGACATGTGCTGGTGTAGGGCTGGGATGGCACATCGGGAAAAATAGTGGCGGCTGGGGACCGAATACCGAGGGGCAGCAACCGCCATGAGATTGCGAAAGGCCTCGGTCTCTATCAGCCTATAGTGCAGAATCTCCAGGCTCAGCAATTTGGAGATGTGGACGTTGAGGGCTTGAGCATGTGGGTGGGTGGAACTGTATTTCCTCTTGCGCTCCAGCGTCTGCAGTAAAGACAGCTGAACGCTGCGCTGGGACACATTGGTGGACACTGTGGAGGATCATGGAGGCGAAGGTGTGGTTTTCTGGCGGGAGGCGCTGGTGCCGGGGCCCTGGGCAGGGGGTTGACTAGCAGAGGCAGCGAGTGACATAGGGGGAGGAGCAGTGGTGTGATCTGCAGGAGGTGGTGAACGGCCTTGGTTCCATTGAGTAAGGTGTTTAGCACTCATATGCCTGCGCATGCTGGTGGTGGTTAGGCTAGTAGTGGTGGCACCCCTGCTGATCCTGGTGTGGCACAGGTTGCACACCACAGTCCGTCAGTCATCCTCACTTTCTTTAAAGAACCTCCAGACTTGCGAACATCTAGGCCTCGCCATGGGAGCTTCACTACGTGAAACAGTTGCTGCTGATGCACCAGCTCTGGCCCTGCTTCTCCCTCTGGCAACACCACTGCCTCTTCCAACCTGTTCTGGTGCAGCACTCGCCTCCGCCTCAGAAGCACTGTCTTCTCTCGGCTTATCAACCCAGCTTGGTTCAGTCACCTTGTCATCCTCCGATTCCTCAGTCTGCTCCCTCTCAGTCTGCTCCCCCCTCGGACTTCCTGCCCTGACAACAATTTCACCACTGTCTGACAACCGTGTCTCCTCATCGTCCGACACCTCTTTACAAACTTCTTCCACTAAGTCAACATTGTCATCATCATCATCATCACCCATAGACTGCGACATTTGGAAAACTTGGACATCGGGAACGAGGTCAGCAGCAACCAGAGAAGTGGTTTGTGACTCTGGGAAGGGTCCAGAAAACAGTTCCTGAGAGTATGCCGGATCGCATTCCAAATTTTCCTGGGAGGGGGCAGACTGGGAGGAAGGAGGTTGAGGTGGAGGAACCAGAGGAGTGCTCCCTTGGGTAACGTGGGTGGACTGCGTGGAAGACTGACTGGTGGACAAATTACTGCCCCCTGCAGTAATTGAATGTCCACGCCCACGTCCTCGTCCTCGACCCTTAGCCCTGGGGTTCAACATTTTATGTATATAAGTGTATCATATAAAAAAAATAAAATAAATGGGCCTGCTGCACTGAAACCCACAAACTTGTTCAGTCTGAACAAGTGAATATATAGGTGGATAAGTTAGATCAAAATTACGTATGTTATTACGTACCGTGCAGTATGGAGCAATTACACGGAAACTATTAGATTAGGCAGACTTGGTCTGCTTAGTTGCAACCCAGACAAATGTCACACAGAGATTTTTGTAATCTAGCTGTATCAGTGAGAGCAAAAGACCTTTTTTAATTAAGTGATGTACAGAATGTGTCACCTGGACACAAAATACGGATTGTGTTGAGTGGACAGCTGAACTGTGACACACAGAATGGTTCCACACAGCTGTGTGAAATGGATTTGTATCACTGAGCTAAAACAACAAAAAAACTATTTGTTTTATATATTTTTTTTAATATTTTTTTTTAGTTTTTTTTTTTTTTTTTTAACGTGACGTGCAGAAATTATCAGAGCGCTAACTGAGCCCTGGCTGACGGTGGTTATTTTGACTTCAACCTAGACAAATGTTGCACAGAGATTTTTGTGATCTAGCTGTATACGTGAGAGCAAAAGACCTGGTTTAATTAAGTGACGTACAAAATGTGTCACCTGGACAGAAAATACGGATTGTAGTGAGTGGACAGCTGAACTGTGACACACAGAATGGTTCCACGCAGCTATGTGAAATGGATTTGTATCACTGAGCTAAAACAACAAAAAAAACTATTATATATATAATTTTTTTTAGCGTGACGTGCAGAAACTATCAGAGACCTTACTCAGCCCCTTCTGACGGTGGCTATTTTGACTACAACCCAGACAAATGTCGCACAGAGATTTTTGTGATCTAGCTGTATACGTGAGAGCAAAAGACCTGGTTTAATTAAGTGACGTACAGAATGTGTCAACTGGACAGAAAATACGGATTGTAGTGAGTGGACAGCTGAACTGTGACACACAGAATGGTTCCACGCAGCTGTGTGAAATGGATTTGTATCACTGAGCTAAAACAACATAAAAACTATTTTTTTTATATTTTTTTTTATATTTTTTTTTTAGTTTTTTTTTTTTTTTAACGTGACGTGCAGAAACTATCAGAGACCTAACTCAGCCCCTGCTGACGGTGACTATTTTGACTGCAACCCAAACAAATGTCGCACAGAGATTTTTGTGATCTAGCTGTATCAGTGAGAGCAAAAGACCTGGTTTAATTAAGTGACATACAGAATGTGTCACCTGGACAGAATATACGGATTGTAGTGAGTGGACAGCTGAACTGTGACACACAGAATGGTTCCACACTGCTGTATGAAATGGATTTGTATCACTGAGATAGAACAATAATAAAAAAAAAGGGTTATATATGGCGATAGCTGCACTACTAGTGCCAGCCAGCCAAGCCAGGACACAAAAAAAACATTTCTTGTAGCCCTTATAAGGGCTGTTGGGTTCTTGTGAGATCACTCCTGCCTAACAAAGAACTAAATGCAGGCCCTAACACTCTCCCTGAAACGCAGCAGCTCTATCCCTAACGACATCCAGACAGCATCTGAGCCGAGCAACGCGGCCAGTCACTAGTATATTCCAGGGTCACCTAATCAGGCCAGCCAACCCCTGCTATCAACATGTAAAGGCCCTACATGATGCTGGGTGTACCGCAGAGTCTCCTGGCTTGTGATTGGCTGAGTTTATAGGCGCCAAAAATGCACAATGCGGAAGTTGCCATTTCCTCGAGCATGGCGAGATACTCGTCCGAGCAGCGAGTACTTACGAGTACCGTAATACTCGAACGAGCACCAAGCTCGGACGAGTATGCTCGCTCATCTCTAGTCTCAAGCTAAAGCCTCTTATAGTCCACATTTGACAGATGTATTCTCTATATTATTTTTTGTTCTAGAGACACATTAGGTCTTTGCACAGGGGAAAGTTCCAAGATCCAGTCCTTTTAAATCAAAGTATGCGTATATCGTGTATGGCATCTAATTCATTATTAGAATAGCAATCTATACCATAACTTTATTATTAATTTGAATGGTTCACAGTCAGATCTAATCAGTGGTAATGATATAGGGCAAATAAAGAGAGGACACGAGTCTCACCACACTGCACTGCTCTGTATCCTCTGAGGGAAGCCATGACAGATCAGTGACACAGAACTGCACCCCTCACACTGCAACCTATGTTTTCCTATGTGATGCAACTGTCTGAGGCCTGTCTGACCTTTTTCTCTCCCCTGTCAACGTGGCACCTCCAATAAGTCATGACCATTAAGAATTCAGACTGCTTATACAATACAGTCTTCATTAGTTAAAGGGGTATTCCGGTTACCATAAATATAACTTATGTTTTAGACTAATTCATTATCGATAATTACCTAATACAATGTCAGTTTCACATATTTACCGTCCAGTAGTTATAAAAGTAGTTTTCTTCCTCTGCTACCCACTGTGTTTCCTCATAAGTTACCATAGCATTGACCTGTAGTTCTGAGCCTTTATTAGGTCGAGCATGCTCAGTGTGTTGCTATGATTTCTCTAGCTAAATGTCAGTGTCCTACTGATTACTGAGCAGAGGGGGCATGACCGCACTGGAATATCAAGCAGCCAATCAGTAACCATCAATACTCACAGCAGCAAAGCTTGGGATTGTGGGGATTGTAGTTTTGTGAGGGAAGATCAGGAGTCATGATAATCTCAGTGTGTTGCAGGCTCACAAAGGAGCTAGACAAATGGATTGCAAGGTAAAATGAGGATTTGGTTATATGTATAGGTATGGGTTCTGGTTGGGTCACAGCTTGCAGCCTTAATGCATTTTTCAAAAATTAAGTTACTTTACCGGAATACCCATTTAAATGTCAGACAGATATGACTTAATTGGCCACATATTTCTTGAACGCAGATGGACGCAACCCTAACAGATCATGACTGCGCCGCGTGGTTGCACCTTTACATGCAGGAGGTAGGGAGGCCAGTGTGAAGCTGCATTTTATAGAACTACCCTAGAGAGTCAGCACATACAGATACTGTAGTACAGACAGTGTGAGTCAGCAGGTTTATATAACTGCAGATATACTGTATACACTCACCTACTATATATCTGCTCTCCTGATCCTTTAGATAAGGGAGTCATTCTGAGTTAAACAGAATACAGAGATATGGTATGTAGAGGAATGGGAGGGGCCTGAGAGCTGCCAGGAGAGATTTGATCAGTAATGATGTCATCTTTTAGTTCATAGGAAGTCAGCTACAGGGGAGAGACAGAGTTCCTTTTGACATATTAGAGTAAGTTGTCAGACTATAAAGAAAAGTATGAACATATATGGATGCAACTCTGGATGTATTACACTGAAAGAATACTGGTGCTGAGTTAGTAAAATATGTACAAAGGTGCTTCGTTAAAGGGGTTGTCTGAGTTATGAACAAAAAAAATATAGTACTGTAAATCTGATGGGCAGCAATATATAACTAATTTAAGCAAGTTTTAGGCAAAAAAAATCTATATTTGCTCATTTCCCTGGTTCTCTTCTGGCCTTTGTTTACCTGCATTAACAACAATCTATGCCCCTCTGCTGTGCAAAGGAAGTGAATAAGTCTGCCCTGAGGGACATGTCTGCCTGCTGGGAGACTCAGCAGCATGTTGTATGTGTAGGACTACAAGTCCCAGCTGTACAATGACACTGCTGATGCACACAGGAACTTCCCCCTACCTTTCTTGTGCATTAAACACCTGGAGAGAGGCTTAGACCTCACAGTGCAGGCACTGGCTGGGGTCAGTGAAGAGGAGGAGGGTGGAGATGGGCAAGAGCAGGACTATCAGGTCAGCAGTTGGGTTAATGTAGTAAGGAGGGGTAGAGGGAAAAGTGCAGGGAGGCTAGTCCTGAGCTGGAACGCCCTAGTAAATATGTCTGTTTGGCTGATATTAGGGATGAAAGCCCAGGACCAGCGACACTGCAGCAGGCCGTTTCTCCTAGAAACCAGGAGGATGACCGTTGCAGAAATGATGGGAAAAGGAGAGCAGCAAAGGCCAGACAGATGCTGGTGGTAGGGGACTCTATTATTAGGCGGACAGACAGGGTCATTTGTCGCCGAGACCGTGACTGCCGAACAGTGTGTTGTCTCCCGGGTGCTCGGGTTCGGCATATCGCGGATCGGATTGACAGATTGCTGGGTGGGGCTGGGGAAGACCCGGCGGTCATGGTACACATTGGCACCAATGACAAAGTCAAGGGGAAATGGAAGGTCCTTAAAAATGATTTTAGGGAACTAGGAGAGAAGCTCAAGTCCAGGACCTCCAAGGTAGTGTTTTCAGAAATACTACCAGTACCACTAGCGTCACTAGAGAGACAACAGGAGATTAGGGAGTTAAATAAGTGGCTCAGAGGCTGGTGCAGGAAGGAAGGGTTTGGGTTCATGGAGAACTGGGCCGACTTCTCTGTCGGCTACAGACTCTACAGTAGGGACGGGCTGCACCTTAATGGGGAGGGTGCAACTGCCCTGGGGGAAAAAATGGTTAGACGGCTGGAGGAGCTTTTAAACTAGGATCTGGGGGGAGGGTGGGGGGTAATACTAATAAGGGGGTAGATAGTGTAGATAGAGAGTGGGTCATAGGAGGGGAGAGTGGGGGGTTAGTGGGGGTTGGGATTAGTGAGGAATGTAGGGAGAATATTGGGCAAAACATCAACCAAAGCAAACCAAAAACCCCGGATATTCACTTCACAGGTAATAATAATTTAAAAAGGGGGGTAAAAAATATACATAGACCTCTTAAGTGTATGTACACTAATGCCAGAAGCCTCACTAATAAAATTGGTGAACTGGAATTAGTGATGTGTGAGGAGGACTATGACATAGTGGGAATAACTGAGACATGGCTGGATGATAGCTATGACTGGGCAGTTAACGTACAGGGTTACAGTCTGTTTAGAAAGGATCGCCAAAACCGGAGAGGGGGAGACGTCTGCCTTTATGTAAAGTCCTGTCTAAAGCCCACACTGCGGGAAGATATAAGTGAGGGACATGAACATGTAGAGTCACTGTGGGTAGAAATAAATGGAGCCAAAAACAATAATAAAATACTAATAGGAGTTTATTATAAACCCCCTAGTATACCAGAGCCCATAGAAAATCTACTTCTAAATGAAATAGACGAGGTGGCAAATCATAATGAGGTTGTTATTATGGGGGATTTCAACTACCCAGATATAGACTGGAAAACTGAAACCTGTATATCTCATAAAGAAAACAGGTTCTTGGAAATAACCAAAGACCATTACCTTTCCCAACTGGTTCAGGACCCGACTAGAGGGATGGCCATACTGGACTTAGTATTAACCAATAGACCTGACAGAACAACAGATGTGCAGGTTGGGGAACACCTGGGAAATAGTGACCATAATATAATAACCTTCAAACTGTCATTCAAAAGAGCGTTTCTTCAGGGAGGAACAAAAATACCAAACTTCAAAAAAGCTAAATTTAGCCAACTAAGAGAGGCCATAGGCCACAAAATGGGATATTTTTAAAAGCATCCTAATATCTAATTGTGAGAGGTACATACCTTATGGGAATAACAGGTTAAGGAACAAGAAAAAAACAATGTGGATAAACAGAACTGTAAAGAAAGCAATAAATGACAAACAGAAAGCATTTAAATCACTAAAACAGGAGGGGAGCAAGGAAGCATTGAAAAACTATAAGGAAAAAAAATAGAATAGGTAAAAGACAAATAAAAACAGCCAAACTAGAGACCAAGAGATTAATCTCCAAAGAGAGTAAAACTAACCCTAAAATGTTCTTTAATTATATAAATGGTAAAAACTATAAACCTGAAGGTGTCGGCCCCTTACAGAGTAATGAGGGGGGAGTTGCAGAGAGCGATGAGGAGAAAGCAAAGCTACTAAATATATTTTTCTCCACTGTATTCACTGAGGAAAATAAACTGTCAGATGAAATGCAGAATATAAAAGTAAATTCCCCATTAAAAGTGCCCTGTCTGACCCAGGAGGAAGTAGAGCTGCGTCTTAAAAAGATTAAAATAGACAAATCGCCAGGACCGGATGGCATACACCCCCGTATCCTAAGAGAATTAAGTAATGTCTTCGCCAGACCCTTATTTCTGATATTTAAGGGCTCTATACTGACAGGGTGTGTTCCACAGGATTGGCGCATAGCAAATGTGGTGCCAATATTCAAAAAGGGTCCAAAAACAGAGCCCGGGAACTATAGGCCGGTAAGTTTAACATCAGTCGTGGCTAAACTGTTTGAGGGTTTTCTAAGAGATGCTATCTTGGAGTACCTCAATGAAAATAAGCAAATAACTCCATATCAGCATGGCTTCATGAGGGATCGGTCATGTCAAACCAATTTAATCAGTTTCTATGAGGAGGTAAGTTCTAGACTGGACCGCAGCGAATCAATGGATGTCATATATCTGGACTTCTCCACAGCATTTGACACTGTACCACATAAAAGGTTAGTATATAAAATGAGAATGCTTGGCCTGGGAGAAAATGTCTGTATGTGGGTAAGTAACTGTCTCAGTGATAGAAAACAGAGGGTGGTTATTAATGGTACATACTCAGATTGGGTCACTGTAACTAGTAGGGTACCACAGTGGTCAGTATTGGGCCCTATTCTCTTCAATATATTTATTAATGATCTTGTAGAAGGCTTGCACAGTAAAATATCAATTTTTGCAGATGACACTAAACTGTCTAAAGTAATTAACACAGAAGAGGACAGTACACTGCTACAGATGGATCTGGATAGACTGGAGGCTTGGGCAGAGAAGTGGCAGATGAGGTTTAACACTAACAAATGTAAGGTTATGCATATGGGAAGGAATAATGCAAGTCACCAGTACATACTAAATGGTAAAATATTGGGTAACTCTGACATGGAAAAGGACCTAGGAATTTTACTGAACAGAAATCTAAGCTGCAGAAACCAGTGTCAGACAGCTGCTGCCAAGGCCAATAAGATAATGGGTTGCATCAAAAGAGACATAGATGCCCGTGATGAGAACATAGTCCTGCCACTTTACAAATCACTAGTCAGACCACACATGGAGTACTGTGTACAGTTCTGGGCTCCTGTGAACAAGGCAGACATAGCAAAGCTGGAGAGGGTTCAGAGGAGGGCAACTAAAGTAATAACTGGAATGGGTGGACTACAGTACCCAGAAACATTAACAAAATTAGGGTTATTCACTTTAGAAAAAAGACGACTGAGGGGAGATCTAATAACTATGTATAAATATATCAGAGGTCAGTACAGAGATCTCTCCCATGATCTATTTATCCCCAGGACTGTGACTGTGACGAAGGGACATCCTCTGCGTCTGGAGGAAAGAAGGTTTGTACACAAACATAGAAGAGGATTCTTTATGGTAAGAGCAGTGAGACTATGGAACTCTCTGCCTGAGGAGGTGGTGATGGTAAGTTCATTAAAAGAGTTCAAGAGAGGCCTGGATGTATTTTTGGAGGGTAATAATATTACAGGTTATAGTTACTAGAGAGGGGTCGTTGATCCAGGGAGTAATTCTGATTGCCTAATTTGAGGAATTTGAAGGAATTTTTTTCCCTAAAGTGGGGAAAATTGGCTTCTACCTCACAGGGGTTTTTTGCCTTCTTCTGGATCAACTTATAGGAAAACAGGCCGAACTGGATGGACAGATGTCTTTTTTTGGCCTTATAAACTATGTTACTATGTTACTATGTAATACTCTGCAGATCTCCTCCAGTATCAGCCCTGTGTCTATAGGATGAGGAGGGCAGATCCTTTGTCTCTTCATTGCCTGTAGCTACTGTTGTAAAGCCTTGAGCCCTGTGTTTGTTCTGGCTGAAGGGGTTAATGTTTTATCTGAAAGAATCCAGGAAGAGAGCAGGAGCTGGCAGAGTGTGTGTGTGTGGGGGGGGGGGCGTAGCCAGCACAGTGACGTCTCGTGGACAGACTCTTACCTGCTTGTGCACGAATATGACAAGAGCATGTAGGAAAGCTGACATCACAGGTCATGTGACCCTGAGTGAAATCCGAGAAACCAGCAAGTTTAGAAGCACAAAGTGCTGGAAAAGCTGCTATACTTGATTAGTTAGAAACATACAAATGGCAAAAAAATTATTCGGACAACCCCTTTAAGCATCAATGCAATAACAGGCAGGTTTATCTTTCTGGCAGTGGGAACAAAAGGAAACTATCTATAGGATCTGTAATGGTGGCTTTGATAGAGTCTCATGTATTATTTAGTCGTATGTAAAACATTGTCCAAAAATAATTATTGCCCTTTTACTTATATTGAATAATATTCATGGTCTGGATGCCCATTTACAGTTTTAGTTTCATGTTATCCATAATCTCTTAATATTATAAAAATGAGTTTCTGTCTGTCTGTCCGTCTGTCTGTCTGTTCTCTATGCACGACCAAACTACTGGACCGATTTTCACCAAATTTGGCACACAGGTACATCAGTTGTCCGGGAAGGTTTTAGACCAGGTCTCATCTCTCTAGGACATACTGTTCCTGAGATATTCCCAAAATATTATCTCAATTAGCCAACATTACAACTAGGAACTTTGGTTTTAAACTCCAACTGCCATTCTCTGCACACACAGGGAGGGCAGGTTTCCATAACAACCAGGTAATTATCAGCAGCTGAGGATCTCATCCATTTCTATTTACTGACACTGTTAAAGGTATTCCGGTTACCATAAATATAACTTATGTTTTTTTTATTACTACAGTTTAGTAGTAATAAAAGATGTTTTCCTCCACTGCTGCCCATTGCGTGTCCTCATAAATAAGCATGGTATCGACCTTTAATTCACGCCACACTAAAAGAAGTACTTAAAACCCCCGCACCCAGGTCTCACTAAGCCACACCCCTGACTCTGTCAGGCCACACCCCCTTTCACTCCGCAGCCAACAGAGATTGAAAAAATAAAGGTAAAAATCAACTTATGTCAGCTGCAGGGATGGGTGGGAGGTTGACTTTCTTTCTCCAACAACACACACAACCATTAAATAAAATAGATTAAATCCACCCATGCGAAGTGTCTTGCTAATCCACGCCCCCAACTCTGTCAGGTCACGCCCCCTCCCACTCCGCAGCCAATGGGGATTGAAAAAATGAAGGTAAAAATAAACTTCTGTTTGCTGCAGGGGTGGGAGGGTGAATTTCTCTCTGCAACGACACACAAAAATTTTAGATGAAATAGACTAATTATAGACCACAACCGTTCGAATCGTCTTGCTAAACCATGCCCCAACTCTGTCAGGCCATGCCCCCTCTCACTCCGCAGCCATTCTGCAATGACACACAGAAACATTAAATGAAATAGATTAAATGCACCTATGCAAAGCGCTTTGCTAAGCCATGCCCCCAACTCTGTAAGGCCACACCCCTCCCACTCCGCAGCCAACAAGGATCGAAAAAATAAAGGTAAAGGTAAAGGTTGACTTTCTTTCTGCAACGACACACAGAAACATTAAATGAAATAGATTAAATACACCCATGTGAAGCGTCTTGCTAATCCACGCCCCCTCCCACTCTGCAGCCAACAGGGATTGAAAAAATAAAGGTAAAAATAAACTTCTGTTTGCTGCAGGGGTGGGAGGGTGAATTTCTCTCTGCAACGACACACAAAATTTTTAGATAAAATTGACTAATTATAGACTACAACTGTTTGAAGCGTCTTGCTAAGCCATGCACCCAACTCTGTCAGGCCACGCCCCCTCTCACTCCGCAGCCATTCTGCAAAGACACACAGAAACATTAAATGAAATAGATTAAATCACCTATGCGAAGCGCTTTGCTAAGCCACGCCCCCAACTCTGTCAGGTCATGCCCCGTCCCACTCCGCAGCCAACGGGGATTGAAAAAATGAAGGGAAAATAAACTTCTGTTTGCTGCAGGGGTGGGAGGGTGAATTTCTCGCTGCAATGACACACAAAATTTTAGATGAAATAGACTAATTTCAGACTACAACCGTTCAAAGCATCTTGCTAAGCCACGCCCCCAACACTGTCAGCCACGCCCCCTCCCACTTCACAGGCAATGGGGATTGAAAAAAATCAGCTGCAGGGATGGGAGGGTGAATTTCTCTCTGCAACGACACACGAAAATTGTAGATGAAATAGACTAATTTTAGACTACGACCGTTCAGTACTAATAAAATATGTTTTTTTCCACTGCTACCCATTGTGGATCCTCATAAATTACCATGTCATCGACCTGTAATTCACGCCACCCTCAAAAGAAGGACTTAAAACCCCGCCCCAGATCTCGAAAAACCACGCCCCAACTATGTCAGGCCACGCCCCCTCCCACTCCGCAGCCAATGGAGATTGAAAAAATGAAGGTAAAAATCAACTTCTGTCAGCTGCAGGGGTGGGAGGGAGGTTGGATTTCTTTCTGCAACAACATACAGAAACATTAAATGAAATAGATTAACCCTTACACTCCCAGCGCCGTACATGTACAGTGCTGGGGCAATGCGGGCACATGGCGCCCGCTCGCAAATGCGGCGGGCGTCATGGCCGGCAAGTCTCTGCTGTTTCTAATAGCAGAGACTTGCCGCTACTTACCTACTTACCTCATCGGCGGCGTTTTGCTGGGTGTTTAGATCACACGTGATCACGGCATCTAGTTGCGCCCCGAGTGGCCAATCGGGGTGTCTGTACACCATATGAAAACTGTAATCCTCGCTGGTGAGGATTACAGTTTTCAAAGTGCAATTCTTATTCTGGCCACTAGATGGCAGGCCAGGATAAGAAATGAGCAATTCTTGGATTTATCTCAGTCTAGAAAATCCCTGATTGCTCATAAAGAAAAAAAAAAGCCACAATATATGAGCTCATATTTGAGCTTTAAAATAGTCAAAAAAAATTTTTAAAAAATGTTAAAAAATATATAAAAATAAAAAATATATAAAAGTTCAAATCACCCCCCTTTCCGTATAATTAAAAAATAAATACCTAAATAACAAGAAATATAGACATCATGGGTATCACCGTGACCAAAAACGCCCGTACTTTTAAAATATAAAAAAAATTCCAATACGGCGAATTGTGTGGCGGAAAAAAGCGTCCAAAAATGGCGATTCGCTGTTTTTTGTCGCTTTTTTTTTCTAAAAAAAATTAAATCAAAAGTGATCAAAAAGTCATACACACCCCAGAATGGTATCAATAAAAACTTCAGATCGCCCCGCAAAAAATGAGCCTCCATACAGCTCCGTACACATAAATACCAAAAAGTAAAAAAAAAAAGGGCAACTTTCTAATTATTTTATCAATATCAAAACGCAGGAAAAACGATACATATTAGGTACTGCCGGATTCGTACTGTAGAATGAAAGTAACGGGTCAGTTTTAATGCACATCGAGCGCTGTAAATAAGAAACCCGTAGAACTGTAGCGGAATAGCGGGTTTTTTTTTGCAATTTCACCTGATTTGGAATTTTTTTCCCGCTTCCCACTACACCATCTTTCCTCCTATTTATAATGAGTGATTTCCTTCACTGCAGAAGATGACACTCAATGGTTATAAGCTCCTGTTTGACAGTTATTAGTTATATTATATACAGTATATATTCCTAGGTGTCATGCAATAACCAATAATCACTTTCCCTTATTAGTGGGGAAAGCACTCACTAGCTAACCCCTTTAATAACCAGGCCTTAATAGTTTTTTTGTGATTTAGCAGTTGGAGACTTTTATTTTTACATGACATATTGGGATTTTTAATATATTTTTTGTGTTACTTTTTTTTTTCATTTTATTGGAGGAAAACTGTAAAAAATGTAAAATAAATCTTTTTCTAACTCTTTATTCCATAAATATGTAAACTGACCCCAAAATAAATTAGTTTAATGGCTTTACTATTTTGTGTCGGTTGTTTTAAGTGTACAGTTTTATGTGAATAGGGCAACTTTGGCAAAGTTTTCAGTTGGCATGAACATTTTTTATTTGTATTTTATTATATTCTTTACTCTGAAAGAGCTGCAATCTTCCTGTAACTGGGACTACAATATCAGCTCTAGTTACAGGAGAAATCAGCAATGATAAAAAAAAAAGTGCAATGCTAAATGTGCCCCAATGGTCTTATATGACTTTATGTGGTAGTGTGAAATAAAAAAAAAAAAAAAACATAAATAAAAAATTATTTAAAAAATGCCACCATACACCCCACCATGGCTTCTAATCTCACCCTTGGTGACCATAACCCATATATCCCATAAATGACTGCTAAGGAAATGGGACATATAAATAAAGGGGACAATTAAAAAAATATATTGCATGTTGTGCTATTAACTATAAAGTGGGAAAAATGTAAACCAGACTATTCTCTTTCTTTTTATATTTTTATCAGTATGACAAAAATAAAGCACCACAGATCACCAAAAAAGGCACAACAATTACAGAAACATGACCAAACAGAGTCTGAGCTTATCTGAGGAGGCCAGAGATTGAAGTTCTATGAACCATTGAACATCGGTGGTTTGGCAAGGAAAGCTTGATTTTGAGGATGATAGCACTGGCCTCCTTGGCATGAAGCAGCTAATTTACATATGGTAGGAATGAGGATTAAAGTTGATTCTCTGCAGAGTTACTACTAGTTATTAAACAGGAACAAAAGTCACTTATGAAGTGCCATGAGCATATTACAGAGGTACTGTGGGCAGTTCATATGACATAAATAGAGATGAGTGAACCTGAACTGCAAATTTTGGGTTCATACCAAACTTTGCAAGTTCGGGTACCAGGACCTGAACCCAGACTTTTTCACTGAAGTCCTTTTTCAGGTTCAGTGATTTTATTATTTTCCGTTATAACATGGTTATAGCAGAAAATAAAAAGAATATGGCAATTTAGGAGTGAAAAACAACAACTCAACTCATCCACTTGATCGTACTGCCTTCTATCTTCTCTCAGCAGGACCTGCCAAAGGACCTGCGATGATGTCATCACCTGGTGAGCGCGGTGACATCATTGCAGGTCCTTAGGCAGGTCCTGCTGAAAGAAGATAAAAAGACACTATGGCACTGAGATCAAGTGGATTAGGTGAGTTGTTTTTTTAAATCTGTAAATGGCCATATTCTTTTGCATTCTGTCTTAAGAATGCTATTATTTTCCGCTATAACCATTTTATAAGGGAAAATAATAAAGTGAAGTTCAGGTCCCAATTGACTTCAATGGGGTTCGGGGTCAAGTTCAGGTCCGAACTTCCACTGGTTCGCTCATCCCTAGACATAAACAAGCTGACAGGTTCCCTTTAATGATAGCTAAGCACTTGCATAGAAAATCTTCCAATGTGATATAGAGCAGAACTTCATTACACACAACCTTCAGCTGCAGAAACTAAATTAGCAGTTTTTCCATTGACATCAAACTTTCCTATTTAACTACTCCTGCCTATACAGAAATGGGATACCCGATGACAGAATTAATTGTACTAATTTTGCATAGACATTGAAATATTGACAACTTGACAGTTTGACAACTTGTTTACAGCAGTTAGCCTATAACTAGCATTATACTGAATGTAAAATGAAGGCATTACATAGCCAGAAGCGAATCATTTTTCAATCCAATTTCAGAAGGCACGTGAATGAACATAGATTAATATATCATAAAGTGCTATGCTGCGCTCCTATGAATTTAATAGTTCTGCTTATTAAATACCCCAGTCGGATTATGGTAAAGTTTGGCTTATCCCTTCTTTTTATTCTTCTGACTCACCTTAGGCCACAATAGCTGGATCATTATTGTATTGCAAAGTCAGTGAAGGTTCTTCAAGCAATAACTCTTATATGTATAACAGGATTGCAAACTCCTGAAGGCTTTATTTGCTACACCAGAGTTAATTAAACATCTGCTGTTAATTTTTGTGTAGGTAATAATTGTATACATAATCATTAGAGACTAGTAACTGAAAGAATAATAAACTGCAAAATTATGTTCAGCTACATACCAATTATTCATTTATAAATTATAATTAAAAAAAGGGTATGAGAGAACTCTGCATACACACTGCTTTATATGCCTATGTAATGCATTTAACCTGTAATGGCAATCCCTCTCTTATGGACTTATATAAAAGAGACATTTCTATCAAAAATAGCTATTGTTTATAAACTCATTATTCATAGAAAACTTTTTTTTTTTTTAATGGTTGCCTTTTTCAACACTATGGCATTGAAACTTGCATACATAATAGTCCCTTTATGTAGCAGTCATCACAGAGAGATAATAGTTATCAATGGGAGAGCACTCACAGTTTATGATTGTATAGAGAAGGATATACCTGCATGGTAATCCTAGGTAGAATAATAGCTGGGAACCACTCAAGAAACCGATTCGATACAATACCGTGACATGCTAGAAAAACATCTGACAGGCTGCACTTATCTACACAACCACTGGGTGTCTTCATATGACATATAGGATAGACAAATCAAGAAATGGTTGTTTTGAAAAACTGGTTATCCCATGACACACATATTGGGATATGTCCAGCCAAGAGGAAATGTGAGAAAGGAGAATATCTGTAGATGGAGTGACTTCAAAAATGTATATCCAGAGAAACATCCACCACCCCCCCAAAAAAAAAAAAAACATTATTCACTTAGTTTGTTAATCTATGATAACATGATGGAAGTTCCTCTTTAATTGACATATATACAAGTGTAAAAAGTATCAATACCAGAAAGGCTATGGCTATATGGACAAGACTACTACTGTCATTGGTAATAAAAAAAAAATAGAAAGCAGACATAGTTATAATGTTGCCAAACACTAATACATTCTTAGACCAGCTCACCCATTCTCATTCGCTCATCACCAGTCAAAAGTTCCACTTGAAAGGCAATACATACTATGTATTTTGAGACTATTACAAATTCTGTAAATGGCACTTTCTTCTTTGAACCACAATGACTGACTCTCCATATGTAATCTGGAGACAGAAGATGAAGTCTCTCTACTCTGATCTTTGATTCTATTCCATCTAATCTTGTTCAGCCTTTTCTAATTCCTCATTTAACTGAAATGTTTAACATCTTGTTTCATCTGTAATTTCTCCATCCTCTTCTAAGCATTCATTGATTGTTCCAATCCTCAAGAAGCCATAACTTGATTCCTTGCATCCTTCAAGGCTTACTCTGTAACATCTAAGCTCTTTGAACATCAGGTGTTTTCTGTCCATTCTAATAGCTATTGTAGTATTGCATTATATCTTTTTTGGTTTTTAACATTAACAGGTAGAAAAATGTCAAACCAATCACTAGAAAATTCTACCTAAGGTGACTGACAACTTAAAGAAGAACTCCCGCAAAATTTTTTATTCCATGTCCTGCTAGAAATGTACATGATGTAATCTGTAGTGAATGCCATTTTCTTACCAGTAGCTGAATTTTTGAGTTATATCATCCTGAAGTTTCTTATCTGT
Source organism: Rhinella marina (assembly GCA_900303285.1). Classification (NCBI taxonomy): domain Eukaryota; kingdom Metazoa; phylum Chordata; class Amphibia; order Anura; family Bufonidae; genus Rhinella; species Rhinella marina. The sequence continues at coordinate 59,253 of ONZH01018808.1, read as the reverse complement.
ATCATGTGACTAGGAATTAGACCCACCAACTCACACAGCACCTTATGTGTGGACAGGAAGTCTAATTTTCTATGAATACCTATGGGAGCCTCACTTTCAATCTCATAGGAATGAATAGAGAAGTGACTGGCTTGCTGTCCTGGGTCAGTTTGAGGTCAGGGAGTTGGTCACATGACCCAGCTACAATAAGAAGAGAGTGGAAAATCTCAGTTTCAGCATCTGATAAGAAGATGACATTCACTACAGATTATATCATGCACCTTTCTAACAGGTCAGAGAATAACATTTTTTGCGGTAGTTCTTTTTTAAGTATATTATATCAATTTGTTACATTAAATTAAAGAGGTTATCCAAATTATAAAACATGCCCCCCAATGACAGGGCCCCTCATATAGATTATACTTACGTCGCTTCCCGGCACCCACATCACTCCTGATGCCCGCATAGCCGCCACTGCACCTCCCCGTCAAATGGCTCAAAACATCTGGCGACAGGGGAGCAGCCAATAGCAGGCAGCAATGGGAACGAGCCTCCCTAGCATCGCATGTGATGTTAAATACTTTTGTGTTAAAAAATATATATACAGTACAGACCAAGTTTGGACACACCTTCTCATTTAAAAAGTTTTCTGTATTTTCATGACTATGAAAATTGTAGATTCCCACTGAAGACATCAAAACTATGAATTAACACATGTGGAATTATATACTTAACAAAAAAGTGTGAAACAACTGAAAATATGTCTTATATTCTAGGTTCTTCAAAGTAGCCACCTTTTGCTTTGATTACTGCTTTGCACACTCTTGGCATTCTCTTGATGAACTTCAAGAGGTAGTCACCTGAAATGGTATTCCAACAGTCTTGAAGGAGTTCCCAGAGATGCTTAGCACTTGTTGGCCCTTTTGCCTTCACTCTGCGGTCCAGCTCACCCCAAACCATCTCAATTGGGTTCAGGTCTGGTGACTGTGGAGGCCAGGTCATCTGGTGTAGCACCCCATCACGCTCCTTCTTGGTCAAATAGCCCTTACACAGCCTGGAGGTGTGTTTGGGGTCATTGTCCTGTTGATAAATAAATGATGGTCCAACTAAACTCAAACCGGATGGAATAGCATGCCGCTGCAAGATGCTGTGGTAGCCATGCTGGTTCAGTATGCCTTTAATTTTGAATAACTCCCCAACAGTGTCACCAGCAAAGCACCCCCACACCATCACACCTCCTCCTCCATGCTTCACGGTGGGAATCAGGCATGTAGTCCATCCGTTCACCTTTTCTGCGTCGCACAAAGACACGGTGGTTGGAACCAAAGATCTCAAATTTGGACTTATCAAACCAAAGCACAGATTTCCACTGGTCTAATGTCCATTCCTTGTGTTCTTTAGCCCAAACAAGTCTCTTCTGCTTGTTGCCTGTCCTTAGCAGTGGTTTCCTAGCAGCTATTTTACCATGAAGGCCTGCTGCACACAGTCTCCTCTTAACAGTTGCCATAGAGATGTGTCTGCTGCTAGAACTCTGTGTGGCATTGACCTGGTCTCTAATCTGAGCTGCTGTTAACCTGCGATTTCTGAGGCTGGTGACTCGGATGAACTTATACTCCACAGCAGAGGTGACTCTTGGTCTTCCTTTCCTGGGGTGGTCCTCATGTGACCCAGTTTCTTTGTTGCGCTTGATGGTTTTTGCGACAGCACTTGGGGAACTTTCAAAGTTTTCCCAATTTTTCGGACTGACTGACCTTCATTTCTTAAAGTAATGATGGCCACTCATTTTTCTTTACTTAGCTGCTTTTTTCTTGCCATAATACAAATTCTAACAGTCTATTCAGTAGGACTATCAGCTGTGTATCCACCTGACTTGTGCCCAACACAACTCATGGTCCCAACCCCATTTATAAGGCAAGAAATCCCACTTATTAAACCTGACAGGGCACACCTGTGAAGTGAAAAACATTTCAGGTGACTACCTCTTGAAGTTCATCAAGAGAATGCCAAGAGTGTGCAAAGCAGTAATCAAAGCAAAAGGTGGCTACTTTCAAGAACCTAGAATAAAATACATATTTACAGTTGTTTCATACTTTTTTGTTAAGTATATAATTCCACATGTGTTAATTCATAGTTTTGATGCCTTCAGTGTGAATCTACAATTTTCATAGTCATGAAAATACAGAAAACTCTTTGAATGAGAAGGTGTGTCCAAACTTTTGGTCTGTACTGTATATTAAAGTATTATAACAGTGATACCTTTATTGGCTAACCCCCAAAAATTGTATGCAATCCCACACCCCAAAAACACAATAATTAGTACATTTGCGCCCTTCTAAATTGAGATAATTTGTAACAGTGACAGATGTGACTCATGGCAATCTTTGTACAGAGTTTTTGAATGTGTTGCGCTTTACAGTATATGCAATACAAAATAAATATAAATGTAACAAAAGACTAGATCTTACTATACAGTATGTCTAGTTTCTTGTGTCTAATTGTAACAATACAGTTTTTTTGAAAGGGTAGAAAATAATTACATAACAATAAAAAATCAAGTCAGATATGGACAGATTTACCAATGTTTTTACACCTCAATAGTGCATAAAAAGTCATAGTTTGTGGTGCATGCCACATTTAGACCAGCTTTTTTTACTTTTTGTGCTTCTCGTCCCTTTTTCAAAATGGTAAGAAAACGAAGGGGGCTTAGTAGTTTCAAAAATAAGGTCACTTATTGGGGGTGTTCACTGTATGGGTATATGAGGTGCTCTGCAAATGTGATGTAGTGCCTCAAAAAAATTCTAGCAAAATCTGTGCTCCAAAAGCCAAATGGCACTTCTGAGTTCTTCTGACTTCTGATTCCCTTCTGAGCCCATGCAACGCTTTATGTCCACATTTACGGCATTTCCATAACTAGTAAAACTCATCTATTAATTGAAGAAATGTGCTTTGAGTCTCAGATGGCATCAGCTGGGCACAGGATATTAATCACTGAAATGCCATAGCTGGAAAACCTGCAATTTTCACTTTGTAGGGTCTGCTGTGCATTAATTTCTGCAAAATACCTAAAGTGCATATGGTGCTATTTTATTCCTGAGCCCTCTCATACTTTCAGGCAAAATAATAGGACAACATGTAGGGTGTTTCTAAAATCAGGAAATGCAGCATAATAAGGCTACATTCACACAACAGTTTTTGTGGCCTCTGATCCGCATATTTTGCTGATAGGATGCTGACCCATTCATTTTAATGGGTCAGCCAAAAATGCTGACAGCACACAGTGTGCTATCCGCATCTATATGTCCGTTCCATAGCCCTGAAAAAGAATAGAACATGTCCTATTCTTGTCCGTTTTGCAGACAAGGATAGGCATTGTTACAATGGATCAGCAAAAAAAAAAACGATGCCATACGGACGTCATCTGTTTTTTTTGTGGATCCGCAATTTACGGATCAGCAAAACACAACGGTCGTGTGAATGTAGCCGTATAATCAGGGCTTAATTTTCACAGCAGGACATGATGGGCGCAATATGTAAGGCACTGAAATAGCATATTTGTGGAAAAACTGCAATTTTCACTTAGCAGCCCTAAATACATTGAGGAGTGTTGTTTCCAAAATGAGGTAATGTTTTGGGGGTTTCATTTATTATTTCACCCCAGAGCTTTTACAGTTGCCAGCACAAGGTGTGTAAATCACCACGTTGGGTCTCAAATACACATGGTGCTCTTTTACTCTTGAGACCTGTTATGTGTCCAGGCAAAAGATTACTGTCATATGCAGGGGTTTCTAAAACCAAATACAGCAAAATAACAAAATAGCATGCTTTTTTTTTCACACTGGCACACTTCTTGAGGGCTTTTTTTTTTAAAATTTTATTTATCCTTAAAGTCTCTGCAGGTGCCAGCGTATAAATCACCAAACTAGGCCTCAAATGCACATTGTGCTCTTTCTCTTCTGAACCCTCCAAAAGCCATTTGGAGCTTCTTCCCTTATGAGCCCTGTAGTATGCCCTCCCATATGTGACCACATATGGGGTGTTGCTGTATTCAGGAGAAAATGCGTAACAAATTGTGAGGTTATTTTTCTCCTGTTACAACATTTTATTGAAAACTGACCCAAATCAGAAGTGCACCAATTGGACTACAAATTGTGACACTCTGAGGTCTCCCAGGTCAATCCCAATTGGCTGCGGAGTGGGAGGGGGCGTGACCTGACCGGGTCGGGGGCGTGGTTTAGCAGGACTTTGGAGGGGGTTGCTTTTAAGTCCTTCTTTTGAGGGTGGCCTGAATTAAAGGTCAATACAATGGTAATTTATGAGGACACGCAATGGGTAGCAGAGGAAGAAAACATTGCTTTGCACGGGTAAATTTAATCTATTTCATTAAGTGTTTCTGGCTGTTGTTGCAGAAAAAAGTCACCCTCCTACCCACCCCTGCAGCTGACAGAGGTTGAATTTTAGCTTCATTTTTTCAATCCCCGTTGGCTGCGGAGTGGGAGGGGGTGTGGCCTGGTCGGGTTGGGGGGGTGGCTTAGCGGGACCTTGGGGGGTTGCTTTTAAGTCCTTCTTTTGAGGGTTACCTGAATTACAGGTCAATGCCATGGTAATTTAAGAGGACACGCCATGGGTAGCAGTGGAAGAAAACATTTTTTATTACTACTGAACCGACTTAGTCTAAAATTGATGTATTTCATCTATTTCATTTAATGTTTGTGTTTGTCATTGCAGAGAGAAAGTCAATGCAGCTTATAGAAGTTGAATTTTAGCTTCATTTTTTCAATCCCCATTGGCTGCGGAGTGGGAGGGGGCATGAGCTGACTGGGTTGGGGGCGTGGCTTAGCTGGACCTTGGGGGGTTGCTTTTAAGTCCTTCTTTTGAGGGTCACCTGAATTACAGGTCGATGCCTTGGTAATTTATGAGGACACGCAATAGGTAGCAGTGGAAAAAAACATCTTTTATTATTACTGAAAGGTCGCAGTCTAAAATTAGTCTATTTCATTTATTTCATTTAATGTTTCTATGTGTCGTTGCAGAGAGAAAGTCAATGCAGCTGACAGAAGTTGATATTTACCTTCATTTTTTCAATTCCCATTGACTATGGAGCGTGACCTGACCAAGTCAGGGGCGTGGCTTAACAAGACCTGGGGTGGGGGTTTTAAGTCCTTCTTTAGGGGGCAGCTAGAATTACAGGTCGATGCCATGGTAATTTATGAGGACACACAATGGGTAGTAGTGGAAGAAAACATCTTTTATTACTACTAAGCAGTCTTAGTCTAAAATTAGTCTAAAACATAAGTTATATTTACGTTAACCAGAATACCCCTTTAACAGTGTCATCCACAGCGCTCTGCCCCTTTAAAGCAGCGAATAGAAATGGCTGAGCTCCTCAGCTGGCTGCTAATTACCTGGCTAGGTTGTTCTGGAAACCTGTGTGCATGTGGAGAAAATGGCAGTTGGAATTTGAAGTGAAATGTTCCCAGACTAATATTGGCTAATGGAGATCATATTTTGGAAATATCTCAGGAACGGTACGTCCTAGAGAGCTGAGACCTTGTCTAAAACCTTCCCAGACACCAGATGTACCTGTGTGCCAAATTTAGTAAAAATCAGTCCAGTAGTTTGGTCGCGCATAGAGAACAAGCAGACAGTCGGACAGTCGGACAGACAGAAACTCATTTTTATAATATTAAGAGATTGGAGGCAGATGCCTGCTTGTTTCCTGCGCGAGCGCGTGCACACACACAAACACACACACAGACAATATTATCTGTAAAAAAACAGGCTAAGGCTACATGCACACGACCGTATGTGTTTTGCAGTCCGCAAATTGCGGATCCGCCAAAAAAACGGATGATATTCCATATGGCATCCGTATTTCCATTTTTTTGCGGATCCATTGTAACAATTCTAGAATAGGGCATGTTCTATTTTTTTGCGGGCCTACGGAACGGCCATACTGATGCGGATAGCACACAGTGTGCTGTCAGCATTTTTTACTGACCTGTTGAAATGAATGGGTCTGTATCCTATCCGCAAAAAAAACGGAGCTGACACAGAAACAAAATACGTTCGTGTGCATGAGGCCTTATTCTGAAAAATCATCCACAAATTTTTCCTTTCTGTGGACAACTGTCGAACATTTGTAGCAGATTTTTTTTTAAAATAATTTGCAATTGCACAACCTCTAAGTCCAAAATACACCCTGCAGTTTACATAGTAATACATGTCCTTTTTCAAACCTTCTAAAAACAGAAAACTTTGCAACAGGCTTATGGGGAACAAAAAGCACAATCGCAAACTCATTTGATCCTCCATCTTCATATCCCTTGTCCTGTTTCTCTTACTAGTGTACTGAACTTGATATGTATAATGACAGACAACATTTTACGTTATTCGCCCAAAAGAAAATGGCAAAACTTCAGCTTCCTTTAGAAGGCAATTTTTTGAGGAAAGTTTTAGCAAATTTTATTCATTTAGAATCAATGTTCTCTTCTCTATAACTGAGAATATCATGTGAGATATGTGTTGACAAATACAAACAGTCAGAAAAACTAGCAGAAACTTGTACAGTACATATAATATCAAATATAAGTTGTGAGAAGGCTATGAACCTAAATTTTGGATTATATTTTCTAAATAAGATATGTGTGGATAGTGCAACATCCACTCATTAAAAATAAACTCTAATTAGCGCTACATAAAAATATTAAAACTGTTTCTAAAAGATACATTTTTATTGCAACTTTGAAATAGCATTGAATTGAAAAATCAGTAATTTCATGTTAATATAATCTTGTTAAGAACAAAATTTGAATAAATAGTGAGTGTGGTTTAATAAAGTCTCATGACCTGGGGTTCTAACCTCAAGGAGCGGCCCCTTCTGTCAGCTGATAATGAGATGGTACTGATCTCTTCATCATTATAATATCAGCCATTCCAGTGAAAGGCTATTCTGAAGACAAACAGAATTATTACGTATACTAGGGGTGCACAACCCACGGCCCGGGGGCCGCATGCGGCCGCCAAAGCCCTGGTTTGCGGTCCCCGTACTGCTGGACAGAAACAAAACTGATCTTGTGATCACTTGTGTTTCTGCCTGAAGCACCGCACAATTGCAGGATTATAGCTCCTGCACTATAGCAGGAGCAGGATGGTCCCCGGCTGTCAGACGTTTATCAGTGCTTCTGCCTTCTCCTCAGACAAGTGAGTGGCGCGCCGACCAGAAGGCTGGTTTGCCTGTAACTGGGGCTCCTTTGGATGGTCCAGTTACCATGGAAATAGAACAAAAAAAAAAGGCTATGTCCCAAGAGGTCTTTTATGGACCTTTTGGGGACAAAATATTGGGCAAATATATATATATATATATATATATATATATATATATATATATATATATATATAAATGTAAAATAAAAAACATTGAAAACACAATAAAAAAATACAAATACAAGGAAAAAAAAGTGCAAAATAATAAAAAAAAAGGCAGTGTTCCCCAGTGGTATTTAAAAGATCTCTTGGGGGACATATAGTGCTGCAAAAATATATTTAAAGAAAAAAAATTTTAGCAAAAAAAAAAAATAATACATGTAAAAGATACAAGTATAAACAATAAAAGTGAAAAAGTCCAAAATAAAATTGTTCACTGTGCCCCAACGATCTTTTTATGACCTATTGGGGGACATATTATGTGGCAAAAAAAATATTTTAAAAATAAAGTGACTATAAAAAAAATTAAAATCCAAAATAAAGAAAATACAAATAAAAGAAAAAAAGGAAAATGTGCAAAATAAAAAAATCAGTGTCCCCCAAAGGTCTTTTTGTAGCAGAAATATATTTAAAAAAAATAGTCAAAAAAAGAAAAAATAATAAAATATGTATATAAAAGAAAAAAGCCCACACCAACCCAGCAACCCAAACCATTACAATTATCACCCCATTCATGTGAAACTATACATATTTTATAATAAAACGATCCAACACATATAGGGAACTAATTATAATAATTTGCATATTTAAATAAGGAACTATAGTTTGAATAAAAATGACTTTTTTAAAAAAATTTACAGTTTTCCCCTAATAAAACGAAAAAATATATTAAAAAGCCCTGCATCATGTAATAAAAAGCTGCAAAATTTTGGTAGTCCAACAAATAAAAAAGTTATAGGTGTTTGAACCACGTGCGCTAACTCACAAAACAGTGACTGGCCATTAAGGTCTTTTCAGGCCTGGTCATTAAAGGGTTAACCAATAAGTACTTTCCTGGCTAGTAAGGCCCCATACACGACCGTGCTTTGTTTTGCAGTCCGCAAAACACTGATACTATCCATGTGTTTTCTGCATTTTGCGGAATGGAGTAATGGATCTGGACAGTACCCAGAGTGCTGTCCACATCTTTTGCGGCCCTATTTAAGTGAATGGGTCTGCATCCGATCCGCAAAAAATGTCGATCAGATGTGGACCAAAACAATCGCCGTGTGCATGAGCCCTCAGGGAAAACACTTACTGGTTATTGCAGGGCACCTACTGTATATCTGGGGGTGCAGGAGGCGATAAGAACCAGTGAATGCCTTCCTCTGCAGTAAAGGAAAACGCTTATTTTTGAATAGGAAGAAGGAAAGAAATGTCGTCACTTAAAGGGGTTTCCCAGTAAAAAATGTTTTTAACAAGTTCCTGCAGCGTGGCCCCTGAAACAGAATATTCATACTTTTCTGCTCCATGCTGCTCTTGCTGTCTTCATCTTCTCCGGCAAATGACTGACTTCAGCTGTGAAACGCTGCTTGTGGCCACATCACTGTTGCTGCCAGTCAATAGCTGGAGCGGGACATGTGACTATGTCCATGGCCAGCCAAATGTAAACAGCTCCGGGACCAGAAGATGGAGACATCGGAAGCGGCAGGGAGCAGGAGAGTATGAAATTTCTGTTTCAGGGCCATGCTGCAGGAACATGTTAAAACTAATTTTTTACCAGGAAATCTTTACCTTACCTTTACCTATTACACTGCATGATATTCGGGAAAGTCTTCATAGATACAAGGAAGTCTTCATAGATACACTCATTCCTGATATCTGGCTGTATAATCGTGCCGACTCGTTTTTTGACTGATTTGCATATTTATCAGAATGAAAGTTGTACAATAATCGTCAGCACATCTCCCTGTGTAATCAGGAATGTGCGATTATCAATAGAACTGAATAAGGAATCAAGGACGAGCACTGATTAGCCTTTTTTTTTTTTTTGCGGCCCCTTCAAATAGAGTGATGTGACAATGCAGCCCCCAAACGAAAAAAGGTTGTGCACCCCTGACTTATACAGATGTTCATTTAATAAATTTATAGCTCTGACCTGCAATTGTACCATTCCTAGAATATAGGGGTAATGGTTAATAAACCAGACGAAACATGTTTAAAGCAAGCAACAAAAATTGGAAGTCTATATAAAATTGGTTAATGAGAAATCCATTCATTTTGCTCCTATTAATCAATATTCATAGGAAACATGTTTCACATTTTGCAAATAGAGCTGGGAAATATTTAAAAACTCTATTCCATGACTGATTCTCCAAAATTTGAAACATTTGACTGGCTGAGAATCTCCAACACTTTGTATTACATCATATACTATATTTTGGTAAATACATAACAATGCCAGCAAGATCATTCTCATTGCTTCAACTGATATCTTATTAATAGTGAGCAGTTCCAATAGTCATAGTTCGAAACGGCTCCCCTTACATGGGCTAATGGTCAGGGCAATTGTCAAGGAGAAGCATTTCTAGGAACACTTGTTCCAAATAATTGTCCTGTCTAAAGGTGCCGGCGATCGCCCGATAAGCGAGTAAATGCTCATTGATCGGGTAAAAGCATAACTGGTGTGGACACCTAAATCATTATTTCTTGCCAACATATGGCAGCAATCTGCTGCAGAATCAATGTATGTGTATGGAGATGAGCAATCACTCTAGTCATTTCTTATCTCCATTCAGTGAAAGTGATTGCTCCAAGTCAATGTAGCTCTCACCTCTTGCATTGAAAAGGCAGTTATTTGGAATGTACAGCTTGTTCTCAATATTTGCCTGCTATGTCAGCCCATGTGAAGGGGTTTTACATTGTATTGATCATACACATTCAGATCATTTATAGCACAAATAAAGATAAAGACTCATCAAACACAGGCCATGAACATGCTCCAAGTATGCAGATATAAAGCAGAAGAATTGTGCAGTAAATGCATTTAGTCTGTGAAATAATTGACTCAATTTGTTTGTTAGATTCTGCTTTAAAAATCTTATATGCACTCCTCCTCCATCTATGTGAATGTTTCTGCATGAGAGGCCTCAGACTGAAGCTTTCTTCTGAACATCTAGTGCTGTGGCTTTGTTATACTGTCAGATTAGGTATGTTGCTTGAGATTTTTATAGTTCTGACAACATTGTTAATAGCTGTAACTAACTGCCATGTGCATATAATTTGCCTTCATTATAAGTACTGAAGGGTAGCAGCACATTTTTCAAGTATTATACATATGTTTCTGGATCCTGCCCTGCATGAGCTGCCACTCAATAAGTATGAATTCAGTTTTCATAACAGATGAGAGACAATTCAATACAATTTACATTTGCTGATGAAGCATTCTGAACGTCACAAATATCAGCATTATTCTCTCACAAACCAAATGATGGTCAACACGCTTACCAGGGAGCTCTTACGGAGATGTGCTACCAGGTCAATATAAAACTTAATAGTCACTGCTACATGTATTATGGAGAACTGATAATATGTTCGTGATTAAGGTCATGCAAATCGAGGATATAGCAGCTGTCACTAAGATCTGCAAATGATCATATTTTCAGTCACCTAGCTCTAATCTGCATCCTATATTTTACTAGCACAGGCATTTGTGGACACAATAGTGTACATGACATTTATTTTTGTTATGTGGAAAGGCAGTAATATGAATTTTTATGTTTTTTTTTATATTTTTTAAAACTTTTTTTAACTTTGTTTTTACACATATATTAAGTGCCCTTTGGGGGACTTTTACAAGTGATTGTTTGATTGCTTGTCTATTAGACTACAATGAATTACCATTGTAGCCAAGGGAGTTATGCTATGTTCTTATGGAGCCCTGCAACCTGCAGCCCTTCTTACGAACTGCTGCCATAGTAGCCTCTGATCCTTCATAGGGACTGAGGCTACAAAACGGAATGAACAGTTTGCCTGATCATCACATGAGGCAGCTGTTAAGAACCTGGGATTGCAGTGTTCCCAGGGAAAGCCACATCAGATGCCATTGTCACAAAGGACCATGATATCTGGGAGTTAAATGTCTGTGAACGGCTTTAATGCCAATCACAAACATTAGCCCCAGGTGTGAAACAGCAGAAATCCAGTGGCTATGGCACTAGCTCTGCTCTGGAGTGGGCTCTATCTTTAAATACCCGATATACCCCATATGTGTATGGCAAATGTCAGGAGGGGATTAAAACAGACTATAACTCAGGATCAGCATTATACATATAAGTGATACAAAGGTACTGAACTTTATATGCAAAAATAAGGGGTAGGAACAGCACAGCAATACCTGTAAGTAGGTTTTAAATGTCCATTTGTAGATAAAGCCCTCTATCCAAGGGGCACAGGTGCACACGGTAATCCAGGTCCTGGCTCAGAGGTCCCGTGTAATAGTAAATGTAGGGGTCCACAGCACTCCAAAGCAAAGCAGCAAAGTGACGTTTCGACTCAGAGGAGTCTTTCTCAGCTTGAGAAAGACTCCTCTGAGTCGAAACGTCGCTTTGCTGTACTATGCTTTTTGAATAAAACACCCATTTGATGCAAACTTTTTGGAGTGCTGTGGACCCCTACATGAACTTTATATACAGACACATGCTATATGTAACCCATGTAATTGTTTTAAAGTGCTTTTTATATGTGAACAATGATGACTAGAATATGCATATTGAAAGAAAAAAAAGGCAAAGTTAAATTGTTATTTGCATAGTATATTATGTTCTAGTGATGACAATATAATTTAACTAATATGATATACAGTATGTGCTGTACTTATAGTTTTATAGTTATTTTGCTACATTATTTTGCAGCATAACCAAGAACAAAGTGAAAAGTTAATATTTCACAACAATCATTTGTTTAAAGCATAATATAAAATAGAAATAGAATTGGTCATTTACTCTTTATCTGTAAACAGCTTGTATAATTGCCCATTGCAGTCTAGAAGTCATATATGGAATGCAATGGTGAAGGACAATTTAATTTACTCTATTATTTCAATATCAAGTTTGGGAAAGGTGATTAGATCTGAAAGTTAACAAATTTGTTCAATGACTATGTCAGCATAACATTAAAACATATGTATGGGGGTTCATTGATTTGCACTGTATACTGCTTTCATATTCAGGAAGCAGAACAAGATGTTGTGCAAGAGCATAACCTAAATATGGTATCAGGAAATCACTACTGAGAGTTCCTATGTCCAATTCTCTATGTGGATGTGTCACTAACTGGCTTGATCTCAACAGTAATCCTAACTTGTAGGTTCTTAGCCTCACTGATAATAGTCCCAAATTTGTCATTTGCCATTTTTAATACTTATGTCTACTCATGCAGCTAAGCAGCCTTGGGGCCTTTCAGGCACTAAGTGGAGGTAGGTGGAGGTGCGACTGCTAGGTCTACATCTCCATATCCATTTCCCTGGCATTTAAGCATTGTTATGGAAGGGCATTATTATCATCATCTACTGTTTACAGACTTTCTACAATGCTTAAAGACGTGCAAAACATTTGACAAGGGAAAAATTATCCCTATGTACAGTGGGGAAAAAAGTATTAGTTACACTGGCGATTTTACAAGTTTCCCCCCCCCTACAAATATTGGAAAGGTCTTAATTTTAATCATAGGTACGTACACGTCAACTGTAAGAGACAAAAAAAAAATTTAAAAATCCAAAAAATCTCATTGTATGATTTTTAAATAATTAATTTGCATTTTATTGCATGACATAAGTATTTGATACAATAGAAAAACAGAACTTAATATTTGGTACAGAAACCTAGATGCCCTGGCTGTGTGTTTCAGGTCATTGTCCTGCTGGAAGACCCAGCCACAACCCTTCTTCAGTGCTCTTACCGAGCATTCAATATGGTCAAATATGTATTTCATGTAGTAAAATGCAAATTAATTATTTAAAAATCATACCATTTTTTTCTGGGTTTTCTTTCTTTCTTGGATTCTGTTTCTCACAGAATCTTAATATTTTAAAAATGAGTTTCTGTCTGTCTGTCTGTCCGTCTGTCTGTCTGTTCTCTATGCGCGACCAAACTACTGGACCGATTTTTACCAAATTTGGCACACAGGTACATCAGGTGTCCATGAAGGTTTTAGACCAGGTCTCAGCTCTTTATGACGTACCGTTCCCTAGATATTCCCAAAATATGATCTCCATTAGCCAATATCAGTCTGGGAGCATTTCACTTCAAATTCCAACTGCCATTTTCTCCACATGCACACAGGTTTCCAGAACAACCTAGCCAGGTAATTAGCAGCCAGCTGAGGAGCTCAGCCATTTATATTCGCTGCTTTAAAGGGGCAGAGCGCTGTGGACGACACTGTTAAACGGGTATTCCGGTTACCATAAATATAACTTATGTTTTAGACTAATTTTAGACTAAGACCATTTAGTAGTAATAAAAGATGTTTTCTTCTACTGCTACCCATTGCATGTCCTCATAAATTACCATGGCATCGACCTGTAATTCAAGCTGCCCCCTAAAGAAGGACTTAAAACCCCCACCTCAGGCCTCGCTAAGTCACGCCCCTGACTCGGTCAGGCCACACCCCCTTCCCACTCCGCAGCCAATGGGGATTGAAAAAATGAAGGTAAATATCAACTTCTGTCAGCTGCATTGACTTTCTCTCTACAACAACACACAGAAACATTAAATGAAATAAATTAAATAGACTAATTTTAGACTACGACCGTTCAATAGTAATAAAATATGTTTTTTTCCACTGCTACCCTTTGCGTGTCCTCATAAATTACTATGGCATCGACCTGTAATTCAGGCCACCCTCAAAAGAAGGACTTAAAAGCACCCCCACCCAAGGTCCCGCTAAACCACGCCCCCGACCCAGTCAGGTCACGGCCCCTCCCACTCTGCAGCCAATGGGGATTGAAGAAATGAAGGTAAAAATCAACTTCTGTCAGCTGCATTGACTTTCTCTGTGCAACGACACACAGAAACATTAAATGAAATAGATGAAATATACCCAGGCAAGCAGGGTCTTTCTGCTAGTATATATAAATATATATATATATATATATATATATATATATATATATATATATATATAATTTTTTTTTTATTGAAGCTTATTAAAATATAAAAACTGCATATCCCCTCAACTGGATGGGGTCCTCATGTGATATTACCATAATACAAACAGTATAGGAGGGGGCGGATCTCAGGAGCAGGAGTGGAGAGGAGAAGTGATGGTGAAGGACCTATGATAGCATCTTGTGATGCATAAATTTGTATGAAGGAGAAGAAAATAGAGACGTGTTGTATTCAGTGTGAAGGGCAGAGAAATACTGGTAGTAGTAATAGTGGTAGTGGTTGTTCTCTCACCTTATAACTCCTCCTTATATTGTTTTCTGTTATCACCTAATAGCAGCTTGGATATGCTGGGAGTTGCAGTTCTCTCCTCTTAGACCTCCTCCGTGTAATGTCTACCGATATCACATAATAATAGTCTGAACATTCTGAGAGTTCTAGTTCTTGTCTCTTTTACCCACTCCTTGTAATGTCCCCTGATATGACATAATAGCCTGGACATTCCTGAAGTTGTAGTTCTTTCCTCTTATGCCTCCTCCCTGTAATGTCCAATAGCAAACCTTTGGAGGCAGTGAGTAGGAGCTAAATATCACAAATATGCACCAAATGTTATGAGTAAAACAATAATTTATGTTATAGATTTCTAGTTTAGTTTGGCTGACACTGTTATATTGATTCTGTGTACTGTAGTATTGTGCTCCAAGCTTCTTGTCCTCCTTTTGAGGGTTATGAAAGTGGTCACCCTAACTACAGTGCTAAGTATTTACTGGTGGTGGAGCAGTGAGTGGGAGCTGCTGCTCCACCAATCTCATGGATTATACACATTCCAGCAGTGACAAACACAATCTGTGCAGCCAAGGAGGAATTACGAGCACTGTTACAACTGGACCAAGAGTGAGCGCTGCAGCCACCTGCTATCCCTGGACCCTTGCTAGCTTAGAAAGAAAGCCTGAGCAGCAGCCAGCCACAAAGGTTGAAAAAGACACCTGAATGGACTGAGTTGATTATATATTACATATGGACTGAGGTGATAATATACAGACTGAGGTGATTATATACACCTATTAGTAAATTATATTTATGGGATGGGGGATCTGCCACATGGTGGGGTTTTTTTAGATTTTTTTGCAGTGTGGCCTTCAGTTAAGAGTGCATGCATATGGTGGAGTTCTAAGGGATATCTGATGGCCTAGAGAGCATTTGGCTGCCAGCTATCTAAATTCTATGGACATAAATGGGGTGGGAGGAACAAAAGTGCCTAGGGCAGCAAGAACTTTTAATAAATATATGGGATGTTGAACTAATAAAGAAATAAAACTTTGATGTTTTTTTTTGTTTTTTTTTTATTTGAATTAACAATATTCAGAAAATACATATAGGATAGACATCTTGTGACATAATATTGTGGAAAAAAGTTGGTAATGTCACATCACAATAGGATATATTCCGCCAAAGAAAAGGCAATGAAGGACATATATGTGACATACATGTATGTGAAATATAAAAAAAATCTTAAAGTACATGCTATTTTCTCTCTGCCTTGTCTAAAATTACACTTACTAGACATAGACACTATAAACTAAAAAACTAAATTCAACAATGTGTCATGCTTTTCTAGTGGGATTATTAACTTATGATATGTGTCCAAAGGACATAACTTGGAACATATTTTATATATATATATATATATATATATATATATATATATATATATATATCACAAGCTACACAATGCCTATGTTAAAACAAGCAACAACAACAAAAAAAAATAATTGCTGGATTTTACTTACAAAACTAAATTCCTCCAGAAAGTGTGGTTGACAAATTAAAATCCCTATGCAATGAGTGGAAAAGGAAGTCCAGCTGTTGTGCTTTTATTATGTCAAATAAAATCAGGTAGACTGTGAGATGGAAGGTAAAGTTACCTGCAGGGAAAACATCTTAAAACAAAAAAAAACAAAAAAAGTCTAAACCCGTTCCCATGCATTAGCTAAAGTTTATGAATAGAGATGAGCGAGTAGTGTTCGATCGAGCCGGTATTCGATCGAATACTACGCTATTCGGCATACTCGATTTCAATCGAGTATAACGGCGATGGCGCACTTAGAATTCGTTTCCCCTCCCACCTTCCCTGGCGCTCTTTTTCCACCAATCACCATGCAGGGGGGGTATGACAGGCACGCTGAGCACGCTGGCAGCGCGAAAACGGCGTCTACATGCATTGGCTGGAAAAACCATGTGACCTCGAATATTAAAAACTCAGCTCTTCCTGCTCGTACGCAGATGCTGCGTGAACTTAGTCAGGGACAGAGGCTGGAGAAGGGAGAGACAGGTTTTAGCTGTTGGACAGGCAGGAGCGTGATTAAAAGCCCTTATCAGGGCTACTACAGTGGACTTCAGTGATAGCTTACTACAATATAGACTTTACAGAGAACGGCTGCTGTATTCAGGGATAGCTGCTGGAGTAGGGACAGAGAGAGGCATTAGTGGTGTATTAGGTGCTCTGCTACATACCAAACTATATTTGGCACTACTGCTGTGTACCTTGAAAAATACAATATATAGGTTTTATAACTGGCAACTGTTCTCTTGCAAAGTAATTTCTCATAACTGGTGTTCATACACACTGTCTGATCACTTAGTACACGGCTGTGTACCTTGAAAAATACAATATATAGGCCTTAACTGGCAACAGTACTGTGCGTTCTCTTGCAAAGTAATTTCTCATAACTGGTGTTCATACCCACCGTCTGTTCAGTTAATACACGGCTGTGTACCTTGAAAAATACAATATATAGGCCTTAACTGGCAACTGTACTGTGCGTTCTCTTGCAAAGTAATTTCTCATAACTGGTGTTCATACCCACCGTCTGTTCAGTTACTACAACGGCTGTGTACCTTGAAAAATACAATCTATAGGCCTTAACTGGCAACTGTACTGTGCGTTCTCTTGCAAAGTAATTTCTCATAACTGGTGTTCATACCCACCGTCTGTTCAGTTACTACACGGCTGTGTACCTTGAAAAATACAATATATAGGCCTTAACTGGCAACTGTACTGTGCGTTCTCTTGCAAAGTAATTTCTCATAACTGGTGTTTATACCCACCGTCTGTTCAGTTACTACACGGCTGTGTACCTTGAAAAATACAATATATAGGCCTTAACTGGCAACTGTACTGTGCGTTCTCTTGCAAAGTAATTTCTCATAACTGGTGTTTATACCCACCGTCTGTTCAGTTACTACACGGCTGTGTACCTTGAAAAATACAATATATAGGCCTTAACTGGCAACTGTACTGTGCGTTCTCTTGCAAAGTAATTTCTCATAACTGGTGTTTATACCCACCGTCTGTTCAGTTACTACACGGCTGTGTACCTTGAAAAATACAATATATAGGCCTTAACTGGCAACTGTACTGTGCGTTCTCTTGCAAAGTAATTTCTCATAACTGGTGTTTATACCCACCGTCTGTTCAGTTACTACACGGCTGTGTACCTTGAAAAATACAATATATAGGCCTTAACTGGCAACTGTACTGTGCGTTCTCTTGCAAAGTAATTTCTCATAACTGGTGTTTATACCCACCGTCTGTTCAGTTACTACACGGCTGTGTACCTTGAAAAATACAATATATAGGCCTTAACTGGCAACTGTACTGTGCGTTCTCTTGCAAATTAATTTCTCATAACTGGTGTTTATACCCACCGTCTGTTCAGTTTACTACACGGCTGTGTACCTTGAAAATACAATATATAGGCCTTAACTGGCAACTGTACTGTGCGTTCTCTTGCAAAGTAATTTCTCATAAACTGGTGTTTATACCCACCGTCTGTTCAGTTACTACAACGGCTGTGTACCTTGAAAAATACAATATATAGGCCTTAACTGGCAACTGTACTGTGCGTTCTCTTGCAAAGTAATTTCTCATAACTGGTGTTTATACCCACCGTCTGTTCAGTTACTACACGGCTGTGTACCTTGAAAAATACAATATATAGGCCTTAACTGGCAACTGTACTGTGCGTTCTCTTGCAAAGTAATTTCTCATAACTGGTGTTTATACCCACCGTCTGTTCAGTTACTACACGGCTGTGTACCTTGAAAAATACAATATATAGGCCTTAACTGGCAACTGTACTGTGCGTTCTCTTGCAAAGTAATTTCTCATAACTGGTGTTTATACCCACCGTCTGTTCAGTTACTACACGGCTGTGTACCTTGAAAAATACAATATATAGGCCTTAACTGGCAACTGTACTGTGCGTTCTCTTGCAAAGTAATTTCTCATAACTGGTGTTTATACCCACCGTCTGTTCAGTTACTACACGGCTGTGTACCTTGAAAAATACAATATATAGGCCTTAACTGGCAACTGTACTGTGCGTTCTCTTGCAAAGTAATTTCTCATAACTGGTGTTCATACCCACCATCTGTTCAGTTACTACACGGCTGTGTACCTTGAAAAATACAATATATAGGCCTTAACTGGCAACTGTACTGTGCGTTCTCTTGCAAAGTAATTTCTCATAACTGGTGTTCATACCCACCGTCTGTTCAGTTACTACAACGGCTGTGTACCTTGAAAAATACAATATATAGGCCTTAACTGGCAACTGTACTGTGCGTTCTCTTGCAAAGTAATTTCTCATAACTGGTGTTCATACCCACCGTCTGTTCAGTTACTACACGGCTGTGTACCTTGAAAAATACAATATATAGGCCTTAACTGGCAACTGTACTGTGCGTTCTCTTGCAAAGTAATTTCTCATAAACTGGTGTTCATACCCACCGTCTGTTCAGTTACTACACGGCTGTGTACCTTGAAAAATACAATATATAGGCCTTAACTGGCAACTGTACTGTGCGTTCTCTTGCAAAGTAATTTCTCATAACTGGTGTTCATACCCACCGTCTGTTCAGTTACTACACGGCTGTGTACCTTGAAAAATACAATATATAGGCCTTTACTGGCAACTGTACTGTGCGTTCTCTTGCCAAAGTAATTTCTCATAACTGGTGTTCATACCCACCGTCTGTTCAGTTACTACACGGCTGTGTACCTTGAAAAATACAATCTATAGGCCTTAACTGGCAACAGTACTGTGCGTTCTCTTGCAAAGTAATTTCTCATAACTGGTGTTCATACCCACCGTCTGTTCAGTTACTACACGGCTGTGTACCTTGAAAAATACAATATATAGGCCTTAACTGGCAACTGTACTGTGCGTTCTCTTGCAAAGTAATTTCTCATAAACTGGTGTTCATACCCACCGTCTGTTCAGTTACTACACGGCTGTGTACCTTGAAAAATACAATATATAGGCCTTAACTGGCAACTGTACTGTGCGTTCTCTTGCAAAGTAATTTCTCATAACTGGTGTTCATACCCACCGTCTGTTCAGTTACTACACGGCTGTGTACCTTGAAAAATACAATATATAGGCCTTAACTGGCAACTGTACTGTGGCGTTCTTGCAAAGTAATTTCTCATAACTGGTGTTCATACCCACCGTCTGTTCAGTTACTACACGTCTGTGTACCTTTGAAAAATACAATCTATAGGCCTTAACTGGCAACAGTACTGTGCGTTCTCTTGCAAAGTAATTTCTCATAACTGGTGTTCATACCCACCGTCTGTTCAGTTACTACACGGCTGTGTACCTTGAAAAATACAATATATAGGCCTTAACTGGCAACTGTACTGTGCGTTCTCTTGCAAACTAATTTCAACGGCTGTGAGGCAAAGTATTGTAAAAAAAAAAAAAATGCGGCGGGGGGCTAGCGGAATCGGACGTGGACGAGGACGGGGGCGCGGAAATGCTGTTGGGGGCCTTGTTGAAGCCAGTGGGGATACAATGCGTGCTGGTGAGGGTCAGCCAGGATCCCGCTCATCCAGAATCCCTGCCTTTATGGGACAGTTAAGCAGGGGGCGGGTTACACCGCTGTTGAGGCCTGAGCAGGTTGAACAGGTGGTGCAATGGATAGCCGATAGCGCTTCCACACAGTTGTCCACCAGCCAGTCATCCACACAGTCTCACTCTGACCCTCCTTCCTCCACACCTGGCCAACAGAGTCATCCCACCCTTGACCCCTCCCAGGAGCTCTTTTCGGTCCTTTTTCAGATGTGCCGGAAGAATCCCAGGAGCTAGCAGAGGAATTTGTTTGTAGTGATGCCCAACCACTTGAGTATTCGCCATCTCCTGCTGATGTGGACCCTGAACCAGCATCTGTTATCATGAGCGATGATGATGATGATGAGACGCAGTTGCCATCAAGGGAGGCTGTTGGAATGTCCAGTGGGCAGGAGGAGGAGCAGAGTGAGGAAGAGGAGGTGGTGGATGACGAAATGACCGACCCCACTTGGCCAGGGGTGATGTCCAGCGGGGAAAGCAGTGGAGAGGTGGTGGTCTGCGCAGCACCGAAAAAGGCAGCAAGAGGCAGAGGGATGTCCAGAGGCAGAGGGATGTCCACAGGCAGAGGGATGTCCACAGGCAGAGGGATGTCCAGAGGCAGAGGACAGTCCAGACAGAGAAGTGAGGCCACAGCCAGCAGGGCCGAAGCTGTTCCCGGCAGCGGGCAGTCGCGCGAAGCTCCCCCATCAAGGCCTCGTACTTCTGTGGTGTGGAGATTTTTTAATGTTTGTGCGGATGACAAACTGAGCGCGGTTTGCACACTCTGCCACTCAAAACTGAGTAGGGGCTCTGAGAAGAGCAATCTGACCACCTCAGGCATGCGGCGTCACTTGGAAGTCAAGCACTGGGCTGAGTGGGAGAGAGCAAACGCAATACAAACTGCGCCCGGTCCTGCTGCCACTGCCTCTTCCCCTTTGTTGTGTGCTGCCACTGCGGTCCAGACCTCCAGCCAGGACACCTCCACATCTGCCTCGGCTACTTTGGGGCCTTCTCCTTCAGCCTCCCCTTCCCCCGCCTCTTCGCCTGCACCCTCACACTCCTCGTCCCAACAACTGTCCATCTCGCAGGCGTTCGACCGCAGGCGGAAGTACGCCTCGAGTCACCCCCAAGCCCAAGCCTTAAACTGCCACATCTCCAAACTGCTGGCCCTGGAGATGTTGCCGTTTAGGCTTGTGGAGACGCAGGCCTTCCGCGACCTGATGGCGGCTGCCGCACCTCGCTATTCCGTCCCCAGCCGCCACTACTTTTCCCGGAGTGCCGTCCCCGCCCTGCACCAGCACGTGTCGCGTAACATCAGGCGGGCCCTGAGGTACGCAGTCAGCGCAAAGGTCCACTTGACCACCGACTCATGGACAAGCGCTTGCGGCCAGGGACGATACATTTCTCTGACGGCACACTGGGTGAATGTAGTGGAGGCGGGGACGGGGTCGCAAACAGAGACGGCCTACCTACCACCCCCGCCCAAGATTGCCAGCATGGGGTTCTGATAAACCCCCCTCCTCCTCCTCCTCCTCCTCCTCCTCCTGTGCCTTAACATCTCCCTCAGCCGCTAGCTGGAAGCGTTGCAGCACTGGCGCGGGGAGACGTCAGCAGGCGGTGCTAAAGCTCATCAGCTTGGGCGACAGGAAGCACAGCGCCCCAGAGGTGAGGGACGCCATATTGCAGCAGACGGAGATGTGGCTGTCGCCGCTGCAGCTAGGACCAGGCATGGTCGTGTGCGATAACGGCCGTAACCTGGTGGCGGCTCTGGAGCTTGCCGAACTCAATCACGTACCATGCCTGGCCCACGTTTTTAATCTGGTAGTCCAAAAATTTCTGAAGACTTACCCCAACCTGGAGAGCTACTGGTGAAAGTGCGGCGCTTGTGCGCTCACTTTCGGAAGTCAACTGTAGCTGCTGCTAGCTTAAAAAAACTCCAGCAACGCCTCCATTTGCCTGAACATCGGCTGTTGTGCGACCTGCCGACTCGCTGGAATTCCACCTATTCCATGTTGGCCAGGGTGTGTGAGCAGCAGAGAGCATTGATGGAGTACCAGATAATGAATCCACGCGTGCCTCCAACTCAGCTCCCTCAGTTTGCCAACCACGAGTGGCCATGGATGGCAGACATATGCGATGTACTGCGTATCTTTGAGGAGTCCACCAAGAAGGTCAGCAGCGAGGACGCTATAGTGAGCGTAACCATTCCGCTCCTAGGCGTCCTTAAAGAATCGCTCATCGCAATAAGGGAGAACGCATTGCACGCAGAGGAGACGGGGGTAGGAGGAGACGCAACGGAGCTACACAGTCAGACCACACTTTTGTCTGCTTCACGGTGGCAGTTGCAGGAGGAGGAGGATGAGGAGGAGGACGACGTGGAGGTGGCTGTGGAAGAGGAGGAGGATGCTGGCGGCGAGGGTAGCAGTCAGGCTGTGTGCGTCCCATTGGTTCAGCGCGGATGGGGCGGAGAGGAGGCGGAAGAGGAAGAGGAGGAAATGGCAAGTGATCCTTCTGGTGGGGGCAGTGAGGTCATGCCTATTCAGAGTCTGGCACACATGGCTGACTTCATGCTGGGCTGCTTTTCCCGGGACACACGTGTTGTCCGGATAGTGGAGAACAAACTGTACTGGGTCTTCGCACTCCTGGACCCCCGGTATAAAAGATAACGTCTCCTCTTTTATTCCGGTAGAGGAGAGGACGAATCGATTGCTGGAATACCAGAGGGAACTCGTGCAGAACATGATGGAGATTTTCCCACCCACCATCGCTGGCGGCAGAGAGGAGAGGGTCTCCCAGAGTCCCACAACATCCATCAGGCCCACAGCCACCAGGGGAACACTCTCCAAGGTGTGGGACACGTTCATGGCACCCCCTCGTGCAACTTCCATCACTGCGGGGCCCGCTATCAGCAGGAGGGACAAGTATCGGCGGATGTTGCGGGAGTACCTGGCAGACCGTAACCCTGTCCTCCCCGATCCCTCGGCGTCCTACACTTACTGGGTCTCCAAGTTGGACACGTGGCTTGGAACTGTCCCTGTACGCCTTGGAGGTGCTTGCCTGCCCTGCCGCCAGCGTGCTATCAAAAAGGGTGTTCAGCGCAGCCGGGGGCATTATAACCGATAAGCGCAGCCGCCTGTCAACCGACAGTGCCGACAGGCTGACGCTAATCAAAATGAACAGCAAGTGGATTGACCCGGACTTTGCTTCTCCAACCGTGGAAAGCAGCCAAAAGTGAAGTGCCATCTGTATGAAGTGCCATTTCCTCCTCCACCTCCTCCTCCTCCTCCTTAACCGCCGTAGAATTGCTCCGTAAAAAAAAATATATATATATTTATGGCTCTCCTCTTGGGCCTCCACATAATTTTTAAGAGGTCTCACCTCTTGGGCCTCCACATAATTTTTAAGAGGTCTCACCTCTTGGGCCTCCACATAATTTTTAAGAGGTCTCACCTCTTGGGCCTCCACATAATTTTTAAGAGGTCTCACCTCTTGGGCCTCCACATAATTTTTTAAGAGGTCTCACCTCTTGGGCCTCCACATAATTTTTAAGAGGTCTCCCCCTCTTGGGCCTGCACAAAATGTTTAAGAGGTCTCACCTCTTGGGCCTCCACATAATTTTTAAGAGGTCTCACCTCTTGGGCCTCCACATAATTTTTAAGAGGTCTCACCTCTTGGGGCTCTACAAAATCTTTAAGAGGTCTCACCTCTTGGGCCTGCACAAAATCTTAAGAGGTCTCGCCTCTTGGGCCTGCACAAAACTTTAAGAGGTCTCACCTCTTGGGCCTGCACAAATCTTTAAGAGGTCTCACTCTTGGGCCTCCACAAAATCTTTAAGAGGTGTCACCTCTTGGGCTCCACAAAATGTTTAAGAGGTCTACCTTTTGGGCCTCCACATAATTTTAAAGAGGTCTCACCTCTTGGGCCTCCACAAAATCTTTAAGAGGTCTCACCTCTTGGGCCTCCACAAAATCTTTAAGAGGTCTCACCTCTTGGGCCTCCACAAAATTTTAAGAGGTCTCACCTCTTGGGCCTCCACAAAATCTTAAGAGGTCTGCACCTCTTGGGCCTCCACAAAATCTTTAAGAGGTCTCACCTCTTGGGCCTCCACAAATTTTAAGAGTCTCACCTCTTGGCCTGCACAAAATCTTTAAGAGGTCTCACCCTTGGCCTCCACAAATCTTTAAGAGGTCTCACCTCTGGCCTCCACAAAATCTTTAAGAGGTCTCACCTCTTGGGCCTCCACAAAATCTTTAAGAGGTGTCACCTCTTGGGCCTCCACAAAATCTTTAAGAGGTCTCACCTCTTGGGCCTCCACAAAATCTTTAAGAGGTCTCACCTCTTGGGCCTCCACAAAATCTTTAAGAGGTGTCACCTCTTGGGCCTGCACAAAATCTTTAAGAGGTCTCACCTCTTGGGCCTCCACAAAATCTTTAAGAGGTCTCACCTCTTGGGCCTCCACAAAATCTTTAAGAGGTCTCACCTCTTGGGCCTGCACAAAATCTTTAGAGGTCTCACCTCTTGGGCCTCCACAAATCTTTAAGAGGTCTCACCTCTTGGGCCTCCACAAAATCTTTAAGAGGTCTCACTCTTGGCCTCAAAATCTTAAGGGTCCACCTCTTGGGCCTCACAAAATCTTTAAGAGGTCTCACCTCTTGGGCCTCCACAAAATCTTTAAGAGGTCTCACCTCTTGGGCCTCCACAAAATCTTTAAGAGGTCTCACCTCTTGGGCCTGCCACAAAATCTTTAAGAGGTTCACCTCTTGGGCCTCCACAAAATCTTTAAGAGGTCTCACCTCTTGGGCCTCCACAAAATCTTTAAGAGGTGTCACCTCTTGGGCCTGCACAAAATCTTTAAGAGGTCTCACCTCTTGGGCCTCCACAAAATCTTTAAGAGGTCTCACCTCTTGGGCCTGCACAAAATCTTTAAGAGGTCTCACCTCTTGGGCCTCACAAAAATCTTTAAGAGGTCTCACCTCTTGGGCCTCCACAAAATCTTTAAGAGGTCTCACCTCTTGGGCCTGCACAAAATCTTTAAGAGGTCTCACCTCTTGGGCCTCCACAAAATCTTTAAGAGGTCTCACCTCTTGGGCCTCCACAAAAATCTTTAAAGAGGTCTCACCTCTTGGGCCTCCACAAAATTTTAAGAGGTCTCACCTCTTGGGCCTCCACAAAATCTTTAAGAGGTCTCACCTCTTGGGCCTCCACAAAATCTTTAAGAGGTCTCACCTCTTGGGCCTCCACAAAATCTTTAAAGTTTAAAGGTCTCACCTCTTGGGCCTCCACAAAATCTTTAAGAGGTCTCACCTCTTGGGCCTCCACAAAATCTTTAAGAGGTCTCACCTCTTGGGCCTCCACAAAATCTTTAAGAGGTCTCACCTCTTGGGCCTCCACAAAATCTTTAAGAGGTCTCACCTCTTTGGGCCTCCACAAATTTTTAAGAGGTCTCACCTCTTGGGCCTCCACAAAATTTTAAGAGGTCTCACCTCTTGGGCCTCCACAAAATCTTTAAGAGGTCTCACCTCTTGGGCCTCCACAAAATCTTTTAAAAAGGTCTCACCTCTTGGGCCTGCACAAAATCTTTAAGAGGTCTCACCTCTTGGGCCTCCACAAAATATTTAAGAGGTCTCACCTCTTGGGCCTCCACAAAATCTTTAAGAGGTCTCACCTCTTGGGCCTGCCACAAAATCTTTAAGAGGTCTCACCTCTTGGGCCTCCACAAAATCTTTAAGAGGTCTCACCTCTTGGGCCTCCACAACATCTTTAAGAGGTGTCACCTCTTGGGCCTGCACAAAATCTTTAAGAGGTCTCACCTCTTGGCCTCCACAAAATCTTTAAGAGGTCTCACCTCTTGGGCCTGCACAAAATCTTTAAGAGGTCTCACCTCTTGGGCCTGCACAAAATCTTTTAAGAGGTCTCACCTCTTGGGCCTCCACAAAATCTTTAAGAGGTCTCACCTCTTGGGCCTCCACAAAATCTTTAAGAGGTCTCACCTCTTGGGCCTGCACAAAATCTTTAAGAGGTCTCACCTCTTGGGCCTCCACAAAATCTTTAAGAGGTCTCACCTCTTGGCCTCCACAAAATCTTTAAGAGGTCTCACCTCTTGGGCTCCACAAAATCTTTAAGGGTCTCACCTCTTTAGCCTCCACACAATTTTTAACGGGTCTCACCTCTTGGGCCTCCACATAATTTTTAAGAGGTCTCACCTCTTGGGCCTCCACAAAATGTTTAAGAGATCTCACCTCTTGGGCCTCCACATAATTTTTAAGAGGTCTCAGCTCTTGGGCCTCCACATAATTTTTAAGAGGTCTCACCTCTTTAGCCTCCACACAATTTTTAAGACGTCTCACCTCTTGGGCCTCCACAAAATTTTCCATGAGCCTCTGGCCAGCCCACGGCCTCTTCTTGCCTTTTGCGGTCCTACGCATCCCTCCACATCCCCACTGCTTTACCTGCTAGACATGACACTGGGCCAGGTCGGGTCACTGACATCTCAAGCGCCAACAATTTGGGCATTTTAAGGCTTCTGCATGTGTTTGAGTTGTTTTTACATTTTAAAGAAGACATGTCTGACCACATTTCACACACACACACAATGACAATTAGGGGTGGGGTCTATTTGCTTTCCCCCTTGCCTATGCCATCTGTGGTTGTCATAGGCAACGTGATTTTAAGGGGTGCAGAATTTCATCTTCTTTTTTGTCTAGTTTGGCTTGGGGTCCATGGCAATGTAGAGGAAAGAAGGTTTCCTTGTATGGTCTCACTTTACATTGAGGTTAGACTGTCCTTGGAGTGTATTGTTGAGAGGCTGTGATAGTGGCGTAATAGTGCGACTTGGGCGCGTTATATGCACCCAGACATGCTTCCCCTGCTGTCCCAGTTGCATTCCAGCAGTGTTGGCATCCTTTTCTGAGGTTTCAGGGTGGACTTGGTGACCTCCAAGTGGTCGAATTGAGATTTCCAAGTGGCGAGCATTTTTTTCCCATAGACTTTAATGGGATCCGATATTCGGTCGAATAGTCGAATTTCGCGGTCTATTCGAATCGAATTTCGAACTTTCGAATATTTCACTACTCGCTCATCTCTATTTATGAACATTGTGAATAAAATGTTAACTAAACAAACACCGAAACCAATACATTTAAAGTATTTGTGGATTGTTAGATCTAATAGGATACTCTATGGTGAGCTGTTAGAGACCAGGGAGTCTGTATACTGTGCACACAAACCCTTTACATAAAAAGTATCACAGACAGCAGTTACATGCACCATATTTATGATGGTCATCATTGTTAACATTCTTTCTTTATAGTCCAAAAGTTTGGAGGTGGGGGGGTTGCGTTTCCACGTTTCAAATGTTATCATGTTCTTTGTGCCAGAAAAGTGACCCCAAAAAGTCTCATTTTTGCAAAAGCACCAGAGGCACAAAAATTTTGTGCAAATAAATTGATGCATTTTAAATTTGCTACCGATGTTCAATTAACTAAATGAGTTTTCCTAGAAATGTTGCTGTAACAGACAGATATAGTGATCACGTATACATTGTTAAAGTGAAATGAAACTGTTCCACTGCACAGCCTCCTGCTAGACCAATTGCTATGTAACTACCCTGGACCAGTATCTATCATTACCTATGATGTTTCTTGAGCTCTTTTTGGCCTTTTTCGTGACATTCAATGGTAACTGACAGTTCTGCTTACTCAGATGTATTTGCTATTTTGAAGCAGGGAGTTGTTCTTATTCTTTCACACTGTTAAAATGACTGAGTTGGCAACTCTCAGATTTGTTGTTTTCACTATTTTTGTGATAATATCCCCTTTCTCCTCAAACTGTGCAATACAGACATAAAATACTTGAGGTGGAGAATGGTGTGGAATTTTAAGGAGATTCTATATAAAATGAACTACGTACCACAGTATCTGTAGTTGTAGATTGTTTGACATAAGTGGAACAGATATAGTTTCCCATGCTGTGTCTGTAATTAATTCATATAGTGTCCGGTACATATTTACTAACAGATTATTCTTCTCCTATGACTCAAAATAAAAGTTATACTTAATGGGGTTGTCCCATCTGAGCAATTATGGCAAATCATTAGGACATACCATAAATGTCTAATAGGTGAGGAACTTGTACACAGAATCATGAAGCAAATATGTTTATAAGTGAGAGTGATACGCTTTGAAGGGCGCTGGGTTCCTGGCTCTGTTCATTAGCTAAGCCAGCCCCCATACCTGTCATGCCTGAGGCTGAGAAAGAGAAGGGAGTTGGCTTAGGCTACTTTCACACTAGCGTTTCTATTTTCTGGTATTGAGATCGATTATAGGATCTCAATACCGGTAAAAAACGCTTCTGTTTTATCCCCATTTATTGTCAATGGGGATTAAACATAACTGAACAGAACAGAATGCTCCAAAATGCATTCTATTCCATTTGGTTCTGTTCTCATACCAGAAATCAAACCGCAGCATGGTACGATTTGCTTTCCGTCATGGGATGCGGATCAAGACGGATCCGTCATGACCCACAATGCAAGTCAATGGGGACACAATACAAAACGGATCCTTCCCCCATTGACTTTCAGTGGAGATAATGACAGATCCGTCTTGGCTATGGTAAAGAAAAATGCAACCAGATCCATTCATAATGGATGTTGGTGGTTGTATTATCAGTTACTGAAGCATTTTTGCTAAACCCTGTCGGATCCAGCAAAAAACACTAGTGTGAAAGTAGCCTTAGCTAATTAAGCCACATTCACACATCAGTTATTTGGTCAGTTATTTCCCTTAGTTATTTTGAGCCAAAACCGAGTGTGGGTCAAAAACTCAGAACAGGACTAAATCATTCCATTATACCTTATCTCTGAGTGGGCTTCACTGCTGATTGTGGCTCAAAATAACTAATGGAAATAACTGACCAAATAACTGATGTGTGAAATTGGCCTTAGGCAATTGACAGATCAGCAAAACACAGAAGCCGTCCTTTTGCATTCCGCAATTTGCAGAATGGAACAGGCTGCCCATATGGAATATAGAAATGCCTATTCTTGTCCACAAAACGACAAGAATAGGACATGTTTTATTTTTTTTGCTGGGCCACTGAATGGAGCAAGGGATGCCGAAGTGAATGTATTCACATGAATGGGTCTGCATTAGAGATTAGCGAATATATTCGTAAAGATTCGTTATCCGCACAAATATTTGTGTACTTGTAAGTATTCGTTACTCGGCCGAGTAGCGTGTGAAATTCATATTTTTTTTTAAACCTGGGGGACCTCCTGCCATGACCTACTACCTTTTTTACGTGTCTAGGAGTGATTGGCTGCCTGCATCAGGTGACGTGCTATTATATATATGCGTACGCCTGGGGCTCGGATCACACACCTTGAGGTTTTAGGAGAGGGAAAGAGTGTGCGTGTGATAGGGATAGCGAAAGCGTACGAAATAGGAGAATATTCGTTTCTATTAGACAGGGAACTGCATTTGTGACCCAAAAGTCTTTTTTAAGACTACAATCCAGCTACAGAAGTGCAAATAATATTTCTGCAAGCAGTCCAGCAGAAATATACTGCAGTCTGTAGAGTCATTGTCTGACCCTACAGATACAGAATACCCTCCAATGTTGCTTGCTGTAATCCGTGCTGTATATCATACATTAGGTGCTCTCACAGTGTCATAAAGTGTGTGATATGGTAAGGCATCTATTCTAATAAAGCTGATACGTATATTAGTATAGTGCGTATACTGTGGTGCGTATTGTGCGTGCATAATAGCATTTTGTGCACACGTGTAACATAGTAACATAGTAACATAGTAACATAGTTTGTAAGGCCGAAAAAAGACATCTGTCCATCCAGTTCAGCCTGTTTTCCTACAAGTTGATCCAGAGGAAGGCCAAAAAAACCCTGTGAGGTAGAAGCCAATTTTCCTCACTTTAGGGGAAAAAATTCCTTCCCGTGTGCAAGCTAACTTCATACTTATACTTATATAGATATATATATATATATATATATATATATATATATAAAGAATGGAGAACACCAGGGGCAAGGCTAAAGGTGGTAGAGGTGGGATACGTGGGCGTGGAACTGGTGTGGTGGGCAGAGGCGGTGCCCTTGATAGTGTGTGGGGTGACACTGTGCCTGCTGCTGTGGGAGCAGTTGAAAGACGCCAATTCAGGATGCCTGCTTTTCTGCAAAAGCTTGCAGGGCCGCAGGGTACACCTTTGACCAACCCCCAAGAGCAAGAGAATGTGCTGAAATGGATGGCGGAGAGCGCGTCCAGCCATATGTCCACTGCCCCATCTTCCAGCCAGTCCACTCATGACAGCCAGGGGAGTGGACCTGTCCATCCTCCACCTCGCCCTCCTTCACCCCAGCCTGGATCCTCCATGGTCCAATCTCATGTGGAGACTTAATCACTGGAATTCTACAGTGAACCCTTCCCTGATGTGCTACCGGAGGAGATTCTCTGCCCCGATTCGCAAGAGCTGGTGCAGTCGCAGGGTGATGAAGGTTGGAATTTACCTGTGGCATCTGAGGAGGTGGTGGACGATGACGAAACACAGGTGTCAGGGGGTGAGGTAGTTGGCAGGGAAGTAAGTTAGAGTGGGGACTCTGAGGAAGAGCTGGGTGATGATGAGGGGACAGATCCAACTTGGGTAGATCAGGCACAGGAAGAAAGCGGTTCTGAGTGAGAGGCAACATCAGCACAACAACCGTTTGGGAGAGGCAGTGAGCTCGGCAGAGGGAGAAGCAGAGCTCGAGCTACTACTCCCCCAAGTGTTCCCAGGGGTCAAGCTCCAGTGCGCAAAGCTCGATACTCTGTAGTTTGGAAGTATTTTATGGATGAAGAGGGCGATCGACAGGTAGCGGTGTGCAAACTGTGCCACACCAAGATTAGCAGGGGAGTCAACAAAAAGAACCTAACTCGTAGTGTATATTGATCACGGCACACGTAAAGGTTAGTAGATAAACAGGACGCTCTTTATTAAGTATCCACAATCGTCACATGTATAGATAAGGCCAACGTTTTGGTCCCTCCCGGACCTTGATCATGGCCTACAATAATATACAGACATACATAAATATAATACAATACAATCAACGATATACAGTTACCACAGAACATAAATACATATGGGGATGTACAGGATGTATGGGTTAGTAGTAGCTGGTAGGCGACATTTTATACAATCGATAGAAAGAACATCAAAGTGCACAGTTAGAATATCATTATGACTCCAAAAAAGATATCGGTCCACTTAAATCACATTCACGTCAGGCTACTCTGTCAACCCCTAAGCGAGGCACTTTCCCGTGTTTGAGTTGTGCCCAATGTACACATGTCATCAAGAGCCACACTTTTACACATCCTTTGACTGGTAAGATCTATTACATTAAAGGTTTTTTTACTTGTGCTACGACCTATGTGGTGTATCTTATTAAATGTCCATGCGGTCTCGCATACATTGGTGAGACGTCCCAGTGTGTGCGAGACCACATAAGTAAACACAAATCGGACATTAGGTGTAAAAGGGGTGAACTACCGATTCCTCATCACTTCATAACAGCTCACCATAGTATCAGTCAACTTAAATTCCAAGTTATAGAGCATATTCCTTATCCACGTAGGGGAGGCAACCAGAAAGCAATTTTGATGAGACGTGAAGCTTTCTGGATTCATGAACTTAGAACTATGACTCCATTAGGCTTGAACCGTGATTTTGATATTTGTATTTAGATATAACATTCTTAGATGGTGCATATCTTAACGTTTTGCTTTGTGTCTGTATAGTGCTAACTTACAGTTATACTAATCCTTCACAGTCCTTTCTGTGTTGGTTCACATAGTACCTTTCTTTTTTTTAAGATTCTTACATTTTGATCTTTTTGGCTACATAGACAGGTAAAAGATCTTTGTGACTAACACAGTCTTGGCTTACTAACATTTGGATTGTCATATGGTATTGGTGATTATGGTGTTTGTACTTGGGCTAATGTCTCTAGTGAATAATATTTGGCTTATATCGTAAGGATTGCCATATCTGGCTCCTGCATACATTACCAAGGTCCTGATATTAGATAAAGTATACAATTATCAGTGAAGGGAATAGCCTTAATGTCTTCATAAGATACTACTACCAGTGTTGCTCTAATTTATCAGAGTACAAATTCCCTTATTATATCTGTATGTACCTTGACTTAATAGAGAGATGTGGGCAAAATTTGCCCTGACTCGCTTCTCTTGTCTTCTGCGCATGACTGAAAGTTCCGATCACGTGACCGGAGTTCCGATCACGTGACCGGGACTGAAAGCATGTGGTTTCCTCTTTAAAAGGAGCGCTTGCGCTCTATAGCCTTGCAGACGCCATTCCAATGCCCCTACTTTCCACCAACGGTATGTACCATCTATATTCTAAATTGAATGATATTCATCTACGTTTGTCTATTTGCCAATTGCATTTATGTTGTGACAAGCCTAGCTCTAATTCTGTGGTGCCGCTGGCCACAGTCACATATTACATGGATCCATGGGATCGTGAAATGTTTTATTTGTTACAATTATGCTATTAGTATAAGTCAAGATGAGATGCTCCATATATTTGACAAGACTTATAGCCATGGGAATTATAGTGACTGTTTTCAATATGTCTGGGGCTTTGCAGTACCGAATTAGAAGTATAACAGATTGATATTTCATGAATAGAGCGTTGATTTTTGGAGTCATAATGATATTCTAACTGTGCACTTTGATGTTCTTTCTATCGATTGTATAAAATGTCGCCTACCAGCTATTACTAACCTATATATCCTGTACATCCTCATATTTTATGAGTATTTGTGTTCTGTGGTAGCTGTATGTCGTTGATTGTATTGTATTATATTTATGTATGTCTGTATATTATTGTAGGCCGTGATCAAGGTCCGGGAGGGACCAAAACGTTGGCCTTATCTATACATGTGACGATTGTGGATACTAATAAAGAGCGTCCTGTTTATCTACTAACCTTTACGTGTGCCGTGATCAATATACACTACGAGTTGGGATTTCCCTATCATTGAGCACCGTGTGCTACAGGTGGTGTGCCGATCAATTATTTATTAAAAAAAAGATCCTGACCACAAGTAGCATGCGCAAGCATTTGGAGAAGAAACACCCCACTAAGTGGTTGGCACTCCAGTCAGCTGGTGACAGTGACACTGCTGCTTCAGCCCCTGTGTCACATGCTGTCAGTGACCTAGTAGCCCCCGGCCGGGACGCTCCAGCCTCCAGCCCTGCAAGGACCCCTGCAACTCCATATCCCTCCCCCGCCTCCACTCATGTGTCCCAGCGCAGTGTTCAATTGTCACTACAGCAGACCTTTGACCGCAAGCGCAAGTACACAGCCGTCCACCCCAATGTACAAGCCTTAAACGTGCAGATCAGTAAACTGCTGAGCCTGGAGATGTTGCCATATAGGCTTGTGGAAACGGAAGCTTTCCGCAACCTCATGGAGGTGACAGCCCCCCGTTACTCGGTCCCCAGCTGCCACTATTTTTCACGTGTTGCCATCCCCGCCCTACACCACCACGTGTCGGATAACATCATCCGTGCCCTCAGGAACGCGGTTTGTGGGAAGGTCCACCTAACCACAGACACGTGGACAAGTACCAGTGGGCAGGGACACTACATCTCCCTCAAGGCACATTGGGTGAACCTGGTGGAGGCTGGGACTGAGTCTGACCGTGGGCCTGCTCATGTGCTACCCACACCCAGAATTGCCGGACCAAAATTTTTAAGGAAGGCCAACAGCCTCTCTAGACACAATTTTTACAGAAGGTCAACAGGCTCTCTACACACAATCTTTACGTCAGGGCACAAAAGACCTGTTGCTCGCCTACTGTCTCTCTCTAAAAACTTCATCCTGAGGCCATTTTAGTGGCTATTTAAAATTGTAGTTTTCCCGTGTTTCACCTACTGTCTCTATTCCAAAATTTCTGCCTGAGGTCCAAGTACTACTGGCTTTTGAAAATTTTCCTCCTCCTCCACTGCGCCTACTGTCTCTCCAAAAAAACTTCTTTCTGAGGCCCAACTACTGTGGTACTGGACTGATCCAGGTGCAGGTGACCAGACCTCAGCATGTCAGCATTGATCACTGGGTCAGTCCGCTACCAGTGTACGCCACCTTACAGCAGCCATTCACATCCTGTCACCCAGCTTTCCCATGTATGATGCTGTAAAATCTGAGTTGATCTAAACATAAGTGATAAATCCTGACACACATGACTATTAACTTCTATTACGTCGTTATCACCCAGCTTTCTTATAGTCCTGATCAACAAGTTGTCATTCAAAAATCTCAGAAAGTTGAGTGGCAGCTTCTCTATGCTTGCAAGTGGTAATGGTTTCACTGTCTTGAATTCAACAGTGTATAGAGTAAATTATATGTAGCAATAGCGTACGCTTTATCGGACAAGGTCCTGTCGCTCCTTGCACTGTCTCTGCCTGCTCCATGCATGCTGCCCCTTGTGTTCCCTATCCATTTCCGTGGTGTTTCCATCACTTTCAGAGGTTTTCAGGTGTTTAGGTAACCTTGCCTGCGAAGAACTTGGATCCCCTGCAAAAATGCTTGTATCTCCCTTTGACTTCAATAGGGTTCGTTATTCGGTACGAATATACAAACTTTTGGAAAAGTTCGTACCGAGTTCCGAGTACATGAGCATTTTAATATTCGCTCATCTCTAGTCTGCATCCAAGCTGCTAACAATGCTTGTGTGCATGAGGCCTTAACCACAGAGCTAGACTCCTACATGCAGGTCACCAACCTTTGTTGGGGTGCCACAGCTAAGTAGATCCATTGAATTTCCCAGGCAACGAGACAGGCATTACAATAGGATGATCAGCATAGTTTTGATAAAGTATATTAGTAGGTTTATACATTTCCCATTTGAAAAACAATAAATAGCCATAAGACAGCCCTTTAACGCCAGTTTGTGAAAACATCCCTTAGGATACGTCTACAGAGGGCGTAAAAAAGATGGGAAATTCTGTAAATTTTACATGTCAATTTCCACACCGATTCTATGCAAATATTTTACGGAACATGAATATTTGCTTGAATCTCACTTACTTTCTGCCACTGTAAAATATTGTGGATTGTCCACTCCCAATTACACAGCAGAGAATATGCTGCCTTATATTTCCCGTTTGGAGAAATCAAATTATAAACATATTGTTATGAAAGGTCTAATATTTTTTTAGCACTTTTGTCTTCCTTTAACCACTTCTACCCTGGGCCTGTTTTCACCTTCCTGCCCAGGCCATTTTTTGCTAATCTGACATGTGTCACTTTATGTGATAATAACTTTGGAACTCTTTTTTTATCGAGGCAATTCTGAGAATGTTTTCTCGTGACACATTGTACTTCATGACAGTGGTAAATTTGAGGCAATATATTTTTCCATTTTAAAAAAAAATCCCGAATTTACCAAAAATTTGGAAAAATTCACAATTTTCTAAATTTGAATTTTTGTACTTTTAAGGCAGATAGTAATACCTCATAAAATAGTTATCAATCATCATTCCTTATATGTGTACTTTATGTTGACATCATTTTATAAATGTCATAATACTTTTGTAGGACGTTAGAAAGCTTAGAAATTTATAAGCCATTTTTCAAATTTTCAACAAAATTTCCAAAACCATTTTTTTAAGCACCAATTAAGATATAAAGTGAAGGGGCTTGCGTAATGGAAACCACCCATGAATGACCCCATTTGAGAAACTAAACCCCTCAAATTATTTAAAACTGAAGTTACAAACTTTGTTAACCCTTTAAGTGTTCTACAAGAATTAAAGGAATATGGAGGCAAAATTTCAAAATTTCATTTTTTATGCAGATTTTTCATGTTAATCAATTTTTTCTTGCAACACAGCAAGGGTTAACAGCTAACTAAACCTCAATGTACATTACTCTGATTCTGCAGTTTACAGAAATACCCCATATGTGGTGGTAAACTACTCTATTGGCACGTGGCAGTAGTCAGAAGGAAAAGAGCGCCATATGGATTTTGGAGGCAGAATTTGATAAAATGGTTTTTAGGCACCATTTTATATTCGAAGAGACCCTGATGTACCCCTACAGTGGAAACCCTCAAAAGGTGACCCTCTTTTGGAAACTACACCCTTCAAAGAATATACTAAGGGGTGTACTGAGCAATTTGAGCCCCTAAACGTTTTAAGGAATTTGGAAACACTTGGTTGTGAAAATGAAAAAGTTTAATTTCTTCCAATAAAATGTTGCTTTAGCCCCAAATTTTTCATTTTCTCAAGGGCTAACAGGAGAAAAATCACCCCATAATTTGTTATTCATTTTCTCCAGAATACAGCAACACCCCATATGTGGTGGAAAACTGCTATGGGGGCACATGGCAGGACTCAGAATAGAAGGAGCTCCATATGGATTTTGCAGCACAGATTTTGATGGATTAGTTTGCGGGTGCCATTGGTTTTTATTTTTTCAGTTATTGTCTTATGTGGGGTCTTATTTTTTTGTGGGATGAGGTGACTGTTTCATTGGCACCATTTTGGGGTACATAAGACTTTTTGATCGCTTGGTGTTACACTTTTTGTGAGGCAAGGTGACAAAAAATGGCTGTTTTGGCATAGTTTTTTTTTTTTTTTACAGCATTCACCTGAAGGGGCAAATCATGTGATATTTTTAGAGAGCAGGTTGTTACGGACACGGCGATACCCAATAAGTCTAACATTTTTATTTTTGTTAAGTTTTACACATTAGATGCATCTTTGAACAGAATTAAATTTTCTTTTTGTGCTGCCATTTTCCCAGAGCCATATTTTTTTAAATATTTTTGGTGATTGTCTTAGGTAGGGTCTCATTTTTTGTGGGACGAGATGAATGATTGGCACCATTTTGGGGTAAATACGCCTCTTTGATCGCCTGCTATTACACTTTTTGTGAGGGAAGGTGACCAAAAAATGGCTGTTTTGGCACAGTTTTTTTTGTTTTTTTTTGTTTTACTGCGTTCACCCACCTGGCGGGATGGATCATGTGATATTTTTATAGATCCAGTCGATACGGACGCGGTGATACCCTTTTTTTTTTACTTTATTTTGGGAAGAGGGCGCTTTTTTTTACTTGAAACCTTTTTTTTTTAACTTTATTTTTTTTTTCACTTTTTTCCACACTTTTTAACTTTTGGGGTTCTCATCCCCTTTATAATGCATTACAATACTTCTGTATTGTAATGCATTGGCTGTAAGTGTTTTACACTGAGTAATACACTTACAGGGGACTGGATCTCATAGGCTCGCAGGGATGGCAGCCACGATGCCTAAGGAAGGCATAAGGCTGCCATTCAAACCATCGGGTCCCGATTACAGCAGCGCGGGGACCTGATGGACTCCCCTTCCTGCTCCACAGATCGCATGTGCTGCGGTCAGTGCTCACCGCGGCACATCGAGGGTTGATGGGCCGGCATCAGTGTTTTCACCGATGCCGGTGCATACAGCAGGGGTCCAGTACTGCTGTAGTGCAACGGCGCTGGGCGGGAAGTCACTTCCCGCAGCGCCATACATATACGGCGCTGGTCGGGAAGGGGTTAACCCAGCATTAATTGGAACTGAAACCCCCCAAAAAATCCCATCCAAAGAATACACACAGGTGTGAAACTAACCACTAATCACAAATGGACCAATAAATAAAGCCTATGGCATAAATATATTATACAACTAACCTATAGATGGATGCCAGACCGCTTATGATCAGTCGGTTACTGTGTCTCCTCCAAGATGGCGTCAAATGCTAGAGGTGTCAGATTATCAACTATTCAATAATATATAAAAAGTATTTGTAGAAGTGAAAAGCTCCACATAAAGACAACATAAACATTATATTAATAGTAATAGAGGGCACTCAGCCTATCAGGCGTCATATGTGAACATGCAAAATAGATTTGAATTAAAAAATTTTTAATCAATACATGTATATACAAAACTTAAACATTCTTAAAATTGCATACATAGAAATAAAGAATGAAAATAAAAATAAAAATAAAAAGGAATGGGATAAAATAAAATAACACTAAATTTAAAACATAAAAATTGCTAGTCTCATGTTGTTATATATGGTAGTACACTAGAAGAAATAGGTTCCCAATGTTAGCAATATAGGTAAGCATATAGGTCCATCACAAGAATTCCCGTGCAGGTAAAATGATAAATGATGATACTTCTTTGGTAAAGTATAGTTCATGAAACTTTGTAGTAACGCTATATAGCAAGTTGATCCAATGAGGTTACTTCCATATAAATGATGTATTTAGGGTTAGTCCAATATGATTAATATACTTGGTTATCTATTTGCATATCAAGCAGCCGATAGATCTTATGCCTAGATGGTAAGTATAAACGGTATAGGCTCTTTGATAGAATGCTGTTAGTGAAGTACTGCAAAATGTTAATGATATTATAATCGTTAGTTGAAGAATATACTTTACCCTCCTAAGAGGTTAGAAAGTCCTCCGTTCCAGCCGGATGCTGCCGTGGCGTCCCACGAGTTAGCAGCGTTCTGCGATTGTAACCACGTGGTGTGTGGCGTCACAGACGTAGAGGGTCATGTGGTATGCACGTCATCCAATCACATGACCCAACTGGCAGGTCCTGGAAAATGAGAGATTAAAACTCCAAGGTCCTGCAGAGTAACATTATTTTCTTCTTTTCTTCTTTTATAAAGATATTAGATAAATGAGTCCTCCTGTATTGAGCCGGCAAGGTGATGGATCCAAAACACTCCCTCCTGTGTTTTGGATCCATCACCTTGCCGGCTCAATACAGGAGGACTCATTTATCTAATATCTTTATAAAAGAAGAAAAGAAGAAAATAATGTTACTCTGCAGGACCTTGGAGTTTTAATCTCTCATTTTCCAGGACCTGCCAGTTGGGTCATGTGATTGGATGACGTGCATACCACATGACCCTCTACGTCTGTGACGCCACACACCACGTGGTTACAATCGCAGAACGCTGCTAACTCGTGGGACGCCACGGCAGCATCCGGCTGGAACGGAGGACTTTCTAACCTCTTAGGAGGGTAAAGTATATTCTTCAACTAACGATTATAATATCATTAACATTTTGCAGTACTTCACTAACAGCATTCTATCAAAGAGCCTATACCGTTTATACTTACCATCTAGGCATAAGATCTATCGGCTGCTTGATATGCAAATAGATAACCAAGTATATTAATCATATTGGACTAACCCTAAATACATCATTTATATGGAAGTAACCTCATTGGATCAACTTGCTATATAGCGTTACTACAAAGTTTCATGAACTATACTTTACCAAAGAAGTATCATCATTTATCATTTTACCTGCACGGGAATTCTTGTGATGGACCTATATGCTTACCTATATTGCTAACATTGGGAACCTATTTCTTCTAGTGTACTACCATATATAACAACATGAGACTAGCAATTTTTATGTTTTAAATTTAGTGTTATTTTATTTTATCCCATTCCTTTTTATTTTTATTTTTATTTTCATTCTTTATTTCTATGTATGCAATTTTAAGAATGTTTAAGTTTTGTATATACATGTATTGATTAAAAATTTTTTAATTCAAATCTATTTTGCATGTTCACATATGACGCCTGATAGGCTGAGTGCCCTCTATTACTATTAATTTACAAGTTTAACCAATATACGGTGGGGGGTGTGCCGTAAGAGTGAGCACCTATCCATTGTGAAAACTCAGATGAGCTATTGCTTGTATGTTATATAAACATTATATTATCTGGAGTATTTCAGTAGTTGTCTGCTTCGCTTTTTAGTAAGATTGCAGATTGGAAAACGGTTGCCAGACAATTAGAATTTCTTGCTTTCTGATACGGGATTAAAGGAGCTTTATGCTGTATGGAAGTATTTGCATTCTCATACAAGGTATGCATACACATTTTTCATCATTTTATTTACAATGAAAGGCATCTATTATTTTCATTCCCATCTTGGTGACTGTGCAGAATAATATATTATGTGTGGCTACTCCATTTTGTCATGCACTCCTGACTAGCCCCGTCTGCCCATAGGTGAATTTTAATTAGTGTAACTATAAAGCCAAGTGGACTCGGCATGCATGTTGGTAACTGCATCCCTGTATTAGTGGAGGCCTTTGAAGCACCAGAATTGGCAAAAGGCAGAGGGAATCCAGCATGCATGTGGAACCAACACCCCCTGATTATATGGAAGCCAAGGTTGGCACATAACAGGTAGGAAATAGTGTTAGGTTCCCGTCCTACAGAGATCACCTTGACGATTTGGTGCACGGGCCCAGATTTTTTGTACAAAATATATTTGCCAAGAATCTCTAATTTACTAAACAAGCATAGCATTAGCTTCAGAATACCTCATATCACTATGGTATTTTGTGCTTTATCTGGTTGGCAGTGTGCCGTTGCATTGTATGTATTTTCCAGAATAATATATACTTTTAAAGAGATTTAACTTACATTTGAGGGTTAGTGTGACTACTTATATTGTGAGCAGTACTCCATCAAAATGATGGAGATTCTAAATCAGGATTATACAACAGGC
The DNA here is from genome assembly GCA_900303285.1 of Rhinella marina. Classification (NCBI taxonomy): domain Eukaryota; kingdom Metazoa; phylum Chordata; class Amphibia; order Anura; family Bufonidae; genus Rhinella; species Rhinella marina. Next base: position 18,434 of record ONZH01018808.1, on the reverse strand, counting down.
AAAATATAGAGCGATAAATAACAATTATTGAAAATCAAAAACAACTGCTAGACATAGATATCAGACAAGTAGAACTAAAACAGGAGATAATGCATTGAAAGGAATGTCAGCACAGACTAAATTCTGCATATATAGGACAGGAAAAGATTTAAAACGTTCTCCAAGATGGAAAGCAAAACTGCAATATACACTTAAAGGGAACCTGTCATCAACTTTATGCTGACCTGCCTGATGAAATCAACTCCCCTGTGTCTACTTTATTCTGCTGTTAGTATAGGCAGGAAAAAGTTGATGAAAGGTTCCTTTTAAAGCAGATGTCAACAAAGGAGCTTCCTGCAGAAACAATATTCGAAAATAGTAAAAGGGGATTCGGAAGGGTCCATTTTTGGATGCTTGTGTTGGTAGGAGAGTAGCATTCTTCATTACGGTTTTCTGCATATGTCTTCTTATCAAGCTTATAAGTAATGATGAGTGAAGTTATGAAAAATTTGCTTCGCCAAATTACTTAGTCACGAAGCACATTCCTTTGTATGTATCGGGCATAATGATGGGGAATAGCAATCGCAAACCCCCACCCCCGTCATTGAAACCCTCAGATGCCATGTTCATCCATGATCGCAGCATCTGATGCTACAAATCCGGTAAAAAAAAAAGCAAAAAAAAACATCACCTTATCCATTTGCTTGGGGAGAGACTGTTGTGGTGATCTTGATTAAATAGATTTTGCACAATGACGTGATGATGTCATTATGCTGGCTGAGTGTGGTGACATCATCAATAATGACGTCACCACGGTCACCCAAAATGCTTGCGGGGTGACGTCACACGTCATCATGCGTGAGATTTTGCACAGTATTTTCAATTTAGATGGCCTCTCCACGAGCAAATGGATGAGGTAAGTATTTTTATTTTTTGTCACTATTTCGGGAAAATATATTTGTTACCATGAAGCATGGCAAATCAAATTTTTCCTGAAATTCGGATCAAAGTCAATCTGGCTTCAATTCGCTCAACACTACTTAAAATGGTAGGTTCACACTGTCAAGTTGTTGGTGCACACTTTTTTATGCTGCATCACTGATTGGAGAACTGATGAATAAGATTATTATTATTACTATTATTAGAGATGAGCAAATCTTCAAAGATTCACAGTGCCGAATGTTCGTCAAATTTTTAAAAAGATTTGCTCTTAATACGAATCTATTTGGTCGAAGCTGTGTACAAATCATTTGTTATTCTGATTGTGTTCTGCGAACATTCGCACACTAATAACGAACATAATTTTGTTAAAGGTAGGCTTCTTAACTGAATACGTACGCATTAGCATACAAAGTGCGTAGGAATCCTTAGCGTACAGTCATGGCCAAAAGTTTTGAGAATGACACAAATATTATATTTTAACATGATCTGCTGCCCTCTGGTTTTATGTGTGTTTGTCAGATGTTTTTATCACATACAGAAATATAATTGCAATCATATTATGAGTAACAAAAGCTTATATTGACAGTTAGAATGAGTTAATGCAGCAAGTCAATATTTGCAGTGTTGACCCTTCTTCTTCAGGACCTCTGCAATTCTCCCTGGCATGTTCTCAATCAACTTCTGGACCAAATCCTGACTGATAGCAGTCCATTCTTGCACAATCAATTCTTGCATTTTGTCAGAATTTGTAGGTTTTTGTTTGTCCACCCGTCTCTTGATTATTGACCACAAGTTCTCAATGGGATTAAGATCTGGGGAGTTTCCAGGCCATGGACCCAAAATATCTATGTTTTGTTCCCTGAGCCATTTAGTTATCACCTTTGCTTTATGGCAAGGTGCTCCATCATGCTGGAAAAGGCATTGTTGATCGCCAAACTGCTCTTGGACGGTTGGGAGAAGTTGCTCTCGGAGGACATTCTTGTACCATTCTATATTCATGGCTGTGTTTTTAGGCAAGACTGTGAGAGAGCCGATTCCCTTGGCTGAGAAGCAACCCCACACATGAATGGTTTCAGGATGCTTTACAGTTGGCATGAGACAAGACTGGTGGTAGCGCTCACCTCGTATTCTCCGAATAAGCTGTTTTCCAGATGTCCCAAACAATCGAAAAAGGGATTCATCAGAGAAAATGGCTTTACCCCAGTCCTCAGCAGTCCACTCCCTGTACCTTTTGCAGAATATCAGTCTGTCCCTGATGTTTTTTCTGGAGAGAAGTGGCTTCTTTGCTGCCCTCCTTGAGACCAGGCCTTGCTCCAAGAGTCTCCATCTCACAGTGCGTGCAGATGCACTCACACCTGCCTGCTGCCATTCCTGAACAAGCTCTGCATTGCTGGTAGCCCGATCCCGCAGCTGAAACACTTTTAAGAGACGGTCCTGGCGCTTGCTGGTCTTTCTTGGGCGCCCTGGAGCCTTTTTGGCAACAATGGAACCACTCTCCTTGAAGTTCTTGATGATGCGATAGATTGTTGACTGAGGTGCAATCTTTCTAGCTGCGATACTCTTCCCTGTTAGGCCATTTTTGTGCAGTGCAATGATGACTGCACGTGTTTCTTTAGAGATAACCATGGTTAACAGAAGAGAAACAATGATGCCAAGCACCAGCCTCCTTTTAAAGTGTCCAGTGGTGTCATTCTTACTTAATCATGACAGATTGATCTCCAGCCCTGTCCTCATCAACACCCACACCTGTGTTAATGGAGCAATCACTGAAACGATGTTAGCTGGTCCTAAGGCAGGGCTGCAATGATGTTGAAATGTGTTTTGGGGGATAAAGTTCATTTTCTAGGCAAGTATTGACTTTTCAAGTAATTACTGTTAAGCTGATCACTCTTTATAACATTCTGGAGTATATGCAAATTGCCATTATAAAAACTGAAGCAGTAGACTTTGTAAAAATTAATATTTGTATCATTCTCAAAACTTTTGGCCATGACTGTACTATTGTCTAGCGATTGCGTAATATGCAGGCAGTCATGACGCTAGGCCGCGACGTGCACTCCTCAGAGGCAGAGCGAAGTTTGCAAAATGGCATCCAGGCGATCCTCAGCATTTAGCTCTATAGAGCTTAAATACATGATCCGGCTGATGGACCGGCAGGAATACAATGGCACACACCGACACCTGAACCAGCAGAAGAAGGAGATCCGAACTGGTGATCTCCGATTTGAAGTTCAAGTGCCCAGAGTGTCTTAATGAGATCCACGCAGAGATACGGCAGGGTATGTAACAAAATATTTGAAAAGTAAAAACATGTTAAAAAAATTGTGTACTGTATTGTATATACACCAGTGCCAATAATGATAACAGTATAGATGGACAACGTGGGCGTGTGGAGTGCACTGCAGCAATTTTCTTTTATGCTAGGCCACCCCTCTAACTCCACCCAAACAAGTGAAGGTATTCTCAGTTACGTGCCCCTTACCAGTAATTTGCCTTAGGCTACTTTCACATATGTGGTGGTGATCCTGCAGGCTGTTCTGCAGTATTTGTCCTGCCAATTCCCGGCGTTCTTGCCGGATAGCGGCTGGATCAGCGCCTTCCCCTATTATTTTTAATGGGGCTGACCGTTCTCCCGTTTGTGTTAGGCAAATGCACTAGTGTGAAAGAAAGTACCCTTAGATATATTCCCCTTTCTCCTCCTACACAAAGACTCAAACATGTTCTTAGGCTGCAGCTAATGTGAGTGGGCGATATCAAAAATATTCCCACTTTAAAGATATTAAGAAATTTATCGCGATAACGATATATATTTCGATAAATACCCATTTACAAGAAAAAATGGATATGGCCCTCCTCTCACCCATAATATTTTCGTAGTAGTATACAGTGTTAGTATTTAAAACGGTCGGTCATCATAACAATTGTGTACGGATTTATGTTGCAGAGCAACGCCAACGACTTCACCGTCACAGTTGAGGCCGGACGGCCCCTACAGTACCTTCAGCTTCTAGTAAGTGTAAACATATTTAATTTATTTTTAATCCAGGCTACGTGGGAGTGCAGCTGCAGTGATACAGTAGAGCACTAGTGGTTAGGAATGGGATCCAGCCCAAAACTATTCCCATGTATCAACATCAGAAGTTACAACTGTTCATTAGAGTTGAATGTAATGCCATTATTTAATGATTTTTGACAGCTGCTGCACTACAGAGGAGCCCCTCTCATTTTCCTCCATAACAGCGAGAGAGGACCCCACCTGCCCTCCAACACCACCAGCCCAACTTCCAGATGTAGAAGGTAGGTAAAATAAAAAGTGTAATGGGTGGGCCTTCTGTCTTCAAAATCTAAGCTAAATTTATGTTTTATCTTTTGTAGCTCCAACCGGCAGGAAGGAGTTTTCCCCAGGACCATGGGAAGAGCACTCAGTATGGGTGTCCAGTAAGTACAAACCCCAAACTGACCATGTGTGGCCTTCTTAGTGAGCAGTTCAAAGAAAAAAAAAGGCTCAATACAGATACATGTCACTGAATAACTTGTTCCAATAGATATACCAAATATTTAATGACATGCAATTGCTAAAGTATTCTAATTCAGGTGCTGGTTTGAAAGTTTAGAATATTTTTCGTGGGTCAACCCCTTTAACTCGATCATACTAATTATATTACTGTTTCCACCCCTACAGATATCCCAACAGACTTTGAGGTGGAGGCAGCCTAACGCCGCTTTGACACCAGGCTCCATGCTGCCTCCTGGCTCATTCGCGGCCTGCAGTTGAAGCTCCGAGAGCTGCAGGCGATGGCATCTCCGGTGTAACCTTTTTTTTACTTATTTATTTTTTGTTGAAAGTTATTATTTATTTTACTGAAATTATTCTTCTAAAACCTGTGTTTTAATTGTTTTTTTTAAAAAAACATTTAACACCTTCCTGATATAGTGTGAAGAAGTCAGGGATGTCTCTTTAGGCCGGAGCCTCCAAAAATTGTGCATAGGCCGGAGCCCGCATTTGTGTGAAGAAGACAGGGATGTATCTTTAGGCCACAGCCTCCAAAAATTGTGCATATGCCAGAGCCTGCATTACTGTGAAGAAGATAGGGGTGTCTGTTTAGGCCACAGCCTCCAAAAATTGTGCATAGCCCAGAGCCCGCATTAGTGTGAAGAAGACAGGGATGTCTCTTTAGGCTGGAGCCTCCAAAAATTGTCCAAAGGCCATGTTCCCGGATTAATGAACACATGTTGTCTTCAGGCCAAAGCATTAATAAATTACGCACACTCTGGTTCCCGGATTACAGTCAGAGAAAAAGGCTAAGTCCTAATGTTGAAAATGGAGGCGGAGGTAGACAACAGTTTTTGGATTTTAATAACATTTTGGGGTTTTGGTTTGGGGTGTTCGGGAGTTCGCTCAGCCCATGACAGGAGACGTTTGGCATGCAACTTTATGGGCCGGCTGACAGCAACAGTGGGAAGACTGACTATTTTGGCCTACCAGGCCTGATCTAATCATCTGCCTCAGCAAGAGGAGTATGAAAATCGGAGGTAATCCAGCCTTGATTCATTTTTATAAAGGAGTTTTTTTGCACACTGCCAGGTGACCGTTTGGTCTGTTTGGGTGTCACCACCCCCCCAGCGGCGCTAAAAACCCTCTCTGACATGACACTTGAGGCTGGGCAGGAAAGAAACCCTAGTGCATAGTGAGCAAGTTCCAGCCACTGTTGTATTCTGCCTGCCCAGAAGTCCAGGGGGTCTGAGAACAGGCTTTGAGAGCCACACTGCAGGTAAGCCTGCACCTGCTCGTTGAGGCAGTTGGACTGGGCCTGCTCACTTGACTGCGGCTGTTGGGAGGCTAAAAATGTTTTTTCTATCATACTCATTAGGTTTAACTGACTGCTGGTGGTTGTGGCAGGAGGTGGGTGACTCTGCCGGGCCTTCCTTTCAGAGATGCTAGCAGCAGGCTGGGGCTGGCTGAAAGCTTTACATAGCTTCTCCTGGTATGAAGCTAATTTCTCTTCCCCTTCCTGGGGAAGAAAACAATCCCCCATGTTGGATTGATACAGCAAGTCCAAAAGCATTGCAAGCCAGTATTCGTCAGTCTGCCTTATTTTTATGATACGGCTGTCAGTCTGTAAGCAGGTGAGCATACAGCTCGCCTTTCTGGCCAGCGTTCCCGAGGAGCCAGTTCTTTCCATCTCAGCCTCTCTCTTAGACACTTGAGTGTCCCTGAAGGTATCATCGTCATCCTCCAGCTCCTACAAGTGTGTCCCCTCCTCCTCCTGGTCATCATCAAACTACCCCCCCTCCTCTACCTGAAGCTCCTCATCCTCATCCTGCACCTCCATGGAACTTTTGTCGTTGGGGCTCCCCAACACTGACAGCATGGCGTGCAGAGAGATGTCCAGGATTTCCTTCCCCAATTGCCCCCTGCTGCATCAGTGACAGTGTCTTTTCAAGGACAAATAATAGTGAAACAATGTTGTTCAGACCGCAGCTGTCCCGGCTGACCAATTTAGTGGCTTCTTTAAAGGGCTTCAGCACAGTGCAGGCATCTCAGACAAGCTTCCACTGACAGAAATCTAAGCCACACCTGCTCCCCATGGTCGACAATTCTGGCTGCTGCTGGACAAAGTCATCCACTGCTCTCCGCTGTAACATGTGAAGCGTGGAATTCCACCGAGTTGGCACGTCACCTATCAACCGGTGTGGCGGAAGACTGTTTTGCTGCTACAAGTCCAGTAGAGCGTTGCAGGACACATAAGAGTGACTCAAATGAGTGCAAGCTTCTGTGACTTTGCCAGCACTGTGCACAGGCCAGTGAATGTTTTCAGAAATCTCTCAACCACTAGATTTAGTACATGTGCCATAAAGGGAGTAGGCGTGAATTGCCCCAGGTTCAGCGCTGCCACTACATTTGTCCCGGTGTCACTCACGACCTTCCCCACTTGCAGCTGGAAGGGTTATAGCCAGAGTGCTATTTGCTGTTTGACGTGATGCAGTAAGCGTTGGTCTGTGTGGCTGGTGTTGCCAAGACAGATTAAATCTAACACAGCGTGCCAGCGTTTATCCTGGCACATGTGATAGGAAGGAGGGGAGGTCAACTCTCTGCCCTGATGCTCCAGCAGGCGGACTGCCCGTTGAGGTGGAGGAGGGAGTGGATAAGTGTGTGGTGGTCTGCAATCCTGGCTGGAAAATGCATGGAGATGCCAAAAGCAATTGGCCCTGTTGATGGGGGGTTGCTGCCTCGCTGCCACTAAAAACATTTAGCCAGTGGGCCGTAAAGGACATGTATTGCCCCTGGCCATATGCACTGCTCCAGATGTCGACCGTGACGAGCACGGTGCTGCAGACAGATAGCTGCAGGGAGCGTCCTATGTTGTCCGCCACGTGCGAGTAAAGGGCGGGTATAGCTATATTTGAAAATTAATGCCGGCTAGGGATCTGCCAGCGCGGCTGAGCGCAAGCCATCAGCTCCCTAAAAGCAGTACAATCAACTAAATTGTACGGCAGAGACTGCACAGCCAGCAACTTGGTCAGGTAAGAATTAAATTTGCGCACTGTGGGATTGCTGGTTGTGTAAACTTGCTTCCTGGCCACACACTCGATGATGGACAGCTGACGAGTAACAGGAGGTGGAGAAACACACACGGTTGACGTCAAGGTGTATGTACTAGTTATGCCTCTGGATGTAGGCTTAGTTACGCCCCTAAATGCAGGATGCCTAATGCAAGTGACCTCGGGAGAAGTAGCCAACTCTTCTGAATAAAGACGCTGCTGTAATCCACCTTGGTTACACAAATGTGCCGCATGATGTCGCTTCAGATGGTTCCACAGAGCAGTGGTCCCTACATTTGAGGCTTTCCCACGGCTCAATTTCAGCTTACAGAAATTGCATGTGGCCGTGCTGATGTCTCCCGGCAGAGTGGTGAAATACTTCCACACACCTGAAGTTCGGCCTCCAGAGGTGGCCAAGCTTGGCATAGGCATTGGCTTGGGGTCTCACTAGTTCCCAAGGCAGGCCTGGGCCTTCCTCACCTCTGCCCTATGTTGATGCCTCTACCACCGCCCTCCTCCTCGGAGATCAAATCCTCCTCACCAGCCTGATCCGGCTCCCAGGTCCTCCTGTCTAACACACAGTCATCATCAGACTCCCCACCACTTTTGTCTGACTGCAATATCGGCTGTTCCCCACCAATCTCTGCTTTCGGGCAGTCCAAATACTAACTGCTCTCTAAAAAATCATCAGGGAGGCTTTCCTCATATATGCCGGATTGTGCGGTGGGGTTCGGTGGTCTTTTATTTGATAAAATGCTCAAGGCACACCACTAGGAGGGGGCACTGAAGGTAGAGAGGAGGCAGAGAATGACGGGCTTTGCTGGAGCGGAATGGTGGAGCAGGAGGAACGCAGAGTCTGACCTGGCTGTGATTGAGATGGGTGAGCCATCCACTCCACTACCTCATCCACTTTCTCCTCTACAACAATTTTGCGCCTTGGTGGGTTAGCCTGGTGGAACAGTGGCCAACTACTATGAATTCTACCAGTAGAAGCTGCAGCTACATGTCCTTTGCCACTGCTGGCCTGTGCCACCTTCTCCATTTTTTTGAAGATTGAGGTCTGGCTGGAAGTGGAACCCTTTTGTTTTTCTGTGCCAGACATTTTCACTTGACTGTGGCCCTGCAGGTCTTCGTCTCTCTCCCTGTCTTTCTCCCTGTCTCTCTCCTTGTCTCTCTCCCTGCTTGATTAATATTACTAGCCCTGTACTGGCCCTGCACTTGCCCTGCACTAGCCCTGATATGTGTATTATGGATGCCCAGAAAAACACCACAATTTACAGAAAACAGTTCTCTGTCTTTCACAACTTCACAAGCTTCTGCTTGTCTCAGAAGTCTCAGCACAACTGATGTCACTGGCTTACTGAGCCTATGGGCCAATCAGAGCAAGCCTTTCCCACTAGGTCAGGTGACTGGGTTCTTCCCAGGCTTTTTGCCGCTCTCACCGCGAACATTTCCGCACAAATAACGAACATACTGTAAAAGTTTGTTAATTAACTGAATTTGTACGCATCAGCGTATAAATTAACTGATACGTAGCATTAGCGTACAATTCATTGGACAAGTACGTAGCGTTTGCATACAAAGGTTTAAGAACATTTGAGATTTGAACGGAGCGAATCTGAAAAGATCCGGATTCGCTTTGAAGTAGAAAATTGTGAAGATTTGTATTGATAGATTGGCTCATTTATTATTATTATTATTATTATTATTATTATTATTATCAGTTTTAGTATTGCCAAATACCAATGATAACATTTACAGCGCCTTGCGAAAGTATTCGGCCCCCTGGAACTTTTCAACCTTTTGCCACATTTCAGGCTTCAAACAAAAATAACATTTTAAATTTTTGGTGAAGAATCAACAACAAGTGGGTCACAATTGTGAAGTGGAACGAAATTTATTTGATCATTTAAACTTTTTTTGTAATAATAAAACTGAAAAGTGGGGCGTGCAAAATTATTTGGCCCATTTACTTTCAGTTCAGAAAACTCACTCCAGAAGTTCATTGATGATCTCTGAATGATCCAATGTTGTCCTAAATGACTGATGAAGATAAATAGAATCCACCTGTGTGTAATCAAGTCTCCGTATAAATGCACCTGCTCTGTGATAGTCTCAGGGTTCTGTTTAAAGAACAGAGAGCATCATGAAGACCAAGGAACACACCAGGCAGGTCCATGATACTGTTGTGGAGAAGTTTAAAGCCGGATTTGGATACCAAAAGATTTCCCAAGCTTTAAACATCCCAAGGAGCACTGTGCAAGCGATCATATAGAAATGGAAAGAGTATCAGACCACTGCAAATCTACCAAGACCCAGCCATCCCTCTAAACTTTCATCTAAAACAAGGAGAAGACTGATCAGAGATGCAGCCAAGAGGTCCATGATCACTCTGGATGAACTGCAGAGATCTACAGCTGAAGTGGGAGAATCTGTCCATAGGACAACAATCAGTCAAACACTTCACAAATCTGGCCTTTATAGAAGAGTGGCAAGAAGATAGCCATTTATCAAAGATATCCATAAAAAAGTCTTGTTTACAGTTTGCCACAAGCCACCTGGGAGATACATCAAACATGTGAAAGAAGGTGCTGTGGTCAGATGAAACCAAAATCGAACTTTTTGGAAACAATGCAAAACGATATGTTTGGCGTAAAAGCAACACAGCTCATCACCCTGAACACACCATCCCCACTGTTAAACATGGTGGTGGCAGCATCATGGTTTGGGCCTGCTTTTCAACAGCAGGGACAGGAAAGATGGTTAAAATTAATGGGAAGATGGATGGAGCCAAATACAGGACCTTTCTGCATAAAAACCTGTTGGAGTCTGCAAAAGACCTGAGACTAGGACAGAGATTTATCTTCCAACAAGACAATGATCCCAAACATAAAGCAAAATCTACAATGGAATGACGTATCCAGGTCTTAGAATGGCCAAGTCAAAGTCCAGACCTGAATCCAATTGAGAATATGTGGAAAGAGCTGAAACCTGCTGTTCACAAATGCTCTCCATCCAACCTCAAAGAGCTCCAGCTGTTTTGCAAGGAAGAATGGGCAAGAATTTCAGTCTCTAGATGTGTAAAACTGATAGAGACATACCCCAAGCGACTTGCAGCTGTAATCGCAGCAAAAGGTGGCGCAACAAAGTATTAATGCAAGGGGGCCGAATAATTTTGCACGCCCCACTTTTCAGTTTTATTATTACAAAAAAAGTTTAAATGATCCAATAAATTTTGTTCCACTTCACAATTGTGACCCACTTGTTGTTGATTCTTCACCAAAAATTTAAAATGTTATATCTTTTTGTTTGAAGCCTGAAATGTGGCAAAAGGTTGAAAAGTTCTAGGGGGCCGAATACTTTCGCAAGGCACTGTATATAATGACGATATACTCCACCACAGCACTGTATAATCAGGAGAAAAAGTAACATGTAAGATGACAACTAATGAAAGCTATAACAAACAATAATGCAAATAAAACCCTTACAATCCAAACTCTGTTTCACCCACAGAGATTTTGCACAAAATCTTCAAGCAAGATGATGGCGGAGGCTGGCCCCTCGCAAGCTAATGGAGGTGGTAAAAGTAAGTATGTAATTTTTTTTTCTGTTAATTTTACACTACTGTATATTATTACTCTCAGATGCCGCAATCATTTATGAATGCAGCATCTGAGGGCTACAATGTTGTGGAGAGGGGCTATCACAGCTCCCTGTCATTGCACCCTCTACTTACAAAAAAATGTGCTTCATGACGACCAATCCAGAGGATAGATCATCAGTATGAAAGTTTCGGAAAGCCTCTTTAATTGCAGTGCAGTTTATGTTGAGCGTTGAAAACAAAACTTATGATAAGATATAATAGTAAGGCTGCATAATAAACAACACAAACAATATTACAACTGATTTGATTACAAATCACTGTTATTAATTTTATTTAAGTGGGAACAAATGAATTACTGTACAATGCTGCTGTTCATGTCTTTGGAATATATTTATTTTACAGTAACAGAATTGTGATCCTTATGAGTTCTACTACTAGAAGATAAAAGCACAGAAGCCACAATATATCTGTAAACACTCCATTGTCAAGGAATGTCATCTGTAGATGTTTATATAAGGGAGTCATTTGTAGGAGCGTACATAGAAATAATTAGGCCCCATAGAAAGAATCTGAATTGGGACCCCATGCCCCTACCCATCCCTGGTCTCTCCCACTACTTGTGCCCTGGCCCTTCCCCTGGCAAGCACCAGCCCCACAGGAACTTTCATTATCAGCAGAACACAGATATTGCTCTCCTGTGCTTTTCCTTCACAGAGCGCAGTAGTCAGGGCCTGACACACTGCAGATCGCGGAGCTGGACGTCACTCTAGGTCAAAGCAGGTCACAGGTTATGCATGCAGGGAGACAAGTGATACTGTCTGCAGATCGTCCTGCAGTCAAAGTTTCTCTGCTTAGCAGACAGACAGAGCCCTCATCCATAGCCACTGTCACTGACCGGCTGATTAGGGTGGTGTGAGTCTAAGCACAAGGAGCCAGAGGGGGGCGGGGCCATTCATCCATGGCCGGGGCCCCCTTCCCCATAGTAGCTGTGTGGTCTGATTCTAATAGAGGTACGCAAGTGGTCATATGCATGTAAAACTACCTAGAATCTTTCTAATACACCTTTATAATATGTTAGTGGCAAGGCTTAGTTAAAGTCTCTACTAACAAAGGGTGCGTTATGCTGTGGCATGATACTGTCATTATTTGCTGACACATACAATTTGTTATTTGGATTCTCATTTTCTGTAATAAATATTGTTGAGTTTTTTTCTGTGATTTTTCTTCTGTATGATCAGTAATGGTATTATAAAGCCTGTTCTCACCCTTGTGAAATATTATGCACCTATATTGTTCAGTGTGTCCCGGAGATACATTTATATATCCAAAATACACCAAAAGTAAATGTGAAATTGTCTTGATCAGTGCAGATTAAAGCAGCAATAAATCTTCACCAACTACAAGGTGATTGTGTCCCCATTGATATTCTGCAGAATGTTTCTCTCCTTTGTGCAATTTTTAAATAATATTTCTGAGATGCGAATTTAAGTACAATAAATGACATCCTTGCAAATTTCCCGAGCAATTTAGTTTGTGAGCATTTAATTCACTGCAAAGGCTCTCAAAGCCACAAATCACATTGCCATGGCAACTTCCAATGCAGCATTTCATCATTAAAATGTCAATCAATTACATCTAAAGATCAGACTTTAGGAAAGCAAAACGCATAGAGAACAGGAACAGAAATATTGTAAAATAACAAAGGCAATAAATATGATTAGAATCTGCCTATTTGCTTTCTTTAAACCAACACACACACAAATGTGGATATGAATATTATCTCAGATTCAAGGGCTGATCAAAATAAACGAACATATTGGGCTTTTATATCAGCTCATGTGAGGCATGAATGCTTGTAATGTGGTATTACTATCTTACATTTTTCATTCCAGAACATATTATTTTATTAAATATATTCTTATTGTAATATAATCTGTATATTATTATGATTTAATATTGGAAGGATGATTTAGTTAATTCTGCATAAAACTGATAAGTTGAAACAATCCATGTTACACTAAAAATTGTAATTTTAGGAAATGAGAAGCCATATAAGCCAAACAATGGTGGTGGTTAGAGATGAGCGAATCATTAAAAATTTTATTTGCCGAACATTCGTCGAACTTTTCATAAGATTTGTATATTCGACGAATATATTCGTTGAATCTGCGTACAAAATATACGTTATTATGTGGCGTTTTGCAAACATTCGCGCACTAATAACGAACGTTCAGTTTTAAAAGGTACGCAACTTCTTTGAACACGTACACATCTGCGTACAAATTGCTTACGAAAATGACGGGCTTTGCTGGAGAGGAATGGTGGAACAGGAAAAAACGCTCTGAGTCTGACCCCTGGCTACATATGGATACTGTGTCAGCAGATGACAGCAGATCATCCGGCTGAGACTGATATGAGCGTGCCATCCACTCCATTACCTCATCCACTTTGTTTTCCACTACAATTTTGCGTCTTGGTAGGTTAGCCCGGTGGAACACCGGCCAAGTATTGTGAATACTACAAGTAGAAGCTCTGGCTACAGGCCCTTTAGCACTGCTGCCCTGTGCCACCTTCTCCTTTTTTTAGAGCTCGAGGTCTGGTTGGAACTAAACCTCTTTTGCTTATGCATTCCAGACATTTTTTACTTCACTCTGTGGCCCTGCAGCTGGTCTTTGTCTTTGTCCCTGTCTCTCTCCCCATCTCTCTCCCTGTCTCTCTCTCTCCCTGCCTGATTAATTACTAGCCCTGCACTTGCGCTGCAGTATCCCTGATGTGTAATATGGATTCCCTGAACAATTACACCCCAATTTCAACAACACAGGTCTCAGTGTCTCAGAACTTCACACACAGTGCTTCTGCTCATCTCAGCAGTCGAAGCAGAAGTGATGCGTCACTGGCTTACCGAGCCTGAGCCAATCAGAGCAACCCCTGCCCACTAGGTCAGGTGACCGTTTTCTTCCCGGGTTTTTGCGCACAAATAACGAACTAACAGTAAAAGTTTGCTAATTACTTGAATTCATACACAACAGTGTATAGAGTAACTTATATGTAGCATTAGTGTACAATTTATCGGACCAGTACTTAGCGAATGCGTAGAAAGCCTTAGGAACATTTTCTAATCTTAACGGAGCAAATCAACTAATATTCGGATTCACTTCGCAGATGAAAATTTCCAAGATTCGGTACGAATCAACAAATCGACGAATAGATTCGCTCATCTCTAGTGGTGGTTGATCCCAACATTGGCATAAAATATTGTAACTTATCTCACTATGACCCAGGCTGATCTTAGTATGAAATGTGTTTAATACAAATGTACCACCATGTTAACCTGTGTAACAATGGCTGCAAATAAAATACATTATAGAAACAAAAGAACTGGGATGTACATCTAAATCATTGATATCAGATGTTTTATTCAGTCCCATTACCACAGGTATGTAAAATCCAGCAGCTAGCCATACAGTCTACCTTTGAAAACATTTGTGGAATGTTGGGTCATTCTAAAGAGCTCACTGAATTCAAGTGTAGTACTTTAATAGAATGTCACCATTGCAAGAAGTCATTTCCTGAAAGTTCTCCCCTCCTAGATATGCCACTATCAACTGTACATGAAAAGTGGAAAGAACTGTAGCAACGTAGCTATGAAGATGCAGACCACATAAAGTTGCTGAGTCCTGATTTTTCTTTTAATTTTTGGATGCTTGTTCAGAACAAGTGACTGCTTCTTCTGACAGTACAGTGTGTTTGTATATTCATGGGCAAGCATCTGCTTCTGTTGAAGCATAATTTTTGTACAACTTGTTTAGAACATGCTAAAAAAAAATTTCTGATAACACCGTGTGTGTTTAAACACCATCTGCCCACAATAAGGGACACTTTTTCGAAAGTTTTTACTTTTAAAAAATATAACACATATGATGGTACAATCTGTTTTTAGACAGGCTGTTACCATTGTCAACCATTTGTTTACCTATAGCTATATAGATCAGCATCACTTAGACATTATTTACTATTGCTGTCGTTGCATGAAAGCAATTAAAATGGAGGAGGCAGCAAAAATAAAAATGAGAGAGAAATAAATACAAGAGATACAGAATATGAGAAATGGGAGACCTCAGAGTGCCATATAACAATTTGTAGCCCAAATTTAGCACTTTTTAATTGATTCATACCAAATCAGAATCCATTCAGACCAAAATCAAGTTGTTGTTTGTTTACCTCTTTGGATGAATCAGAAATTAGTTTTAATAAATTTGCTTATCTGTACTGTTCAGCTTTGGAAATGTGTTCTGTGGAATGGCAAATCACTATCTGGAAGTGTGATAGATGTGTCTGGGTTTGGCAAATACCAGGAAAACACTACTGCCTAACTGCATTGTGTCAACTATAATGTTTGCTGGAGGAGGAATAATGGTATAGGATTGTTTTTCAAGGGCTGGCCAATGTCCCTTACTTGCAGTGAAGCATACCGAGACATTTTTGACTATTATATACTTCCAACATTTTGGAATAAGCTTAGGTAAGCTCCTTTTCTGTTCCATCATGACTGTGTCCCCAGTGCATATACTGTAACAAGGTCCATAAATGCATGGTTGGTAGGTTTGAGATAGAAGAATTTGACTTGCCCACATAGAGCTATTACCTCAACCTCATCAAACACCTTTTGGATGAACAAGGAGAGAGATTGAGAGCCGAGTCCTGTTATCTAACATCATTGTCTGACCTAAAAACAACGCTCTTCTGGATAAATGGGCAAAAACTCCCAGGCATACTCCAAAATTATGTAGAAAGGGAGTGAGCTGTTTTAACTACAAATAGGGGGGGGATGAGCATCACCATATTAATGCCTATGTATATAAATGGAATGCCATAAAGGCTCCTAAAAGTGTAACGTGCCAAAACTGTCTCCATGTACAGTCATGGCCAAAAGTTTTGAGAATGATACAAATATTAATTTTTACAAAGTCTACTGCTTCAGTTTTTATCATGGCAATTTGCATATACTCCAGAATGTTATAAAGAGTGATCACCTTAACAGCAATTACTTGCAAAGTCAATATTTGCCTAGAAAATGAACTTTATCCCCCAAAACACATTTCAACATCATTGCAGCCCTGCCTTAAAATGACCAGCTAACATTGTTTCAGTGATTGCTCCATTAACACAGGTGTGGGTGTTGATGAGGACAGGGCTGGAGATCAATCTGTCATGATTAAGTAAGAATGACACCACTGGACACTTTAAAAGGAGGCTGGTGCTTGGCATCATTGTTTCTCTTCTGTTAACCATGGTTATCTCTAAAGAAACACGTGCAGTGATCATTGCACTGCACAAAAATGGCCTAACAGGGAAGAGTATCGCAGCTAGAAAGATTGCACCTCAGTCAACAATCTATCACATCATCAAGAACTTCAAGGAGAGAGGTTCCATTGTTGCCAAAAAGGCTCCAGGGCGCCCAAGAAAGACCAGCAAGCGCCAGGACCGTCTCTTAAAAGTGTTTCAGCTGCGGGATCGGGCTACCAGCAGTGCAGAGCTTGCTCAGGAATGGCAGCAGGCAGGTGTGAGTGCATCTGCACGCACTGTGAGGCGGAGACTCTTGGAGCAAGGCCTGGTCTCAAGGAGGGCAGCAAAGAAGCCACTTCTCTCCAGAAAAAACATCAGGGACAGACTGATATTCTGCAAAAGGTACAGGGAGTGGACTGCTGAGGACTGGGGTAAAGTCATTTTCTCTGATGAATCCCCTTTTCGATTGTCTGGGACATCTGGAAAACAGCTTATTCGGAGAAGACGAGGTGAGCGCTACCACCAGTCTTGTCTCATGCCAACTGTAAAGCATCCTGAAACCATTCATGTGTGCGGTTGCTTCTCAGCCAAGGGAATCGGCTCTCTCACAGCCTTGCCTAAAAACACAGTAATGAATAAAGAATGGTACCAGAATGTCCTCCGAGAGCAACTTCTCCCAACCGTCCAAGAGCAGTTTGGCGATCAACAATGCCTTTTCCAGCATGATGGAGCACCTTGCCATAAAGCAAAGGTGATAACTAAATGGCTCAGGGAACAAAACATAGAGATTTTGGGTCCATGGCCTGGAAGCTCCCCAGATCTTAATCCCATTGAGAACTTGTGGTCAATCATCAAGAGACGGGTGGACAAACAAAAACCTACAAATTCTGACAAAATGCAAACATTGATTGTGCAAGAATGGACTGCTATCAGTTAGGATTTGGTCCAGAAGTTGAGAGCATGCCAGGGAGAATTGCAGAGGTCCTGAAGAAGAAGGGTCAACACTGCAAATATTTACTTGCTGCATTAACTCATTCTAACTGTCAATATAAGCTTTTGTTACTCATAATTAGAGATGAGCGAGTAGTGTTCGATCGAGCCGGTATTCGATCGAATACTACGCTATTCGGCATACTCGATTTCAATCGAGTATAACGGCGATGGCGCACTTAGAATTCGTTTCCCCTCCCACCTTCCCTGGCGCTCTTTTTCCACCAATCAACAGGCCCGCGGAGCACGCTGGCAGCGCGAAAACAGCGTCTACATGGATTGGCTGGAAAAACCATGTGACCTCGAATATTAAAAACTCAGCTCTTCCTGCTCGTTCGCATATGCTGCGTGAACTTAGTCAGGGACAGAGGCTGGAGAAGGGACAGATAGGTTTTAGCTGTTGGACAGGCAGGAGCGTGATTAAAAGCCCTTATCAGGGCTACTATAGTGCAGTACAGTGATAGCTTTACTACAATATACAGTCTGCAGAGAACGGTT
This sequence comes from Rhinella marina, assembly GCA_900303285.1. Taxonomy (NCBI): domain Eukaryota; kingdom Metazoa; phylum Chordata; class Amphibia; order Anura; family Bufonidae; genus Rhinella; species Rhinella marina. The sequence continues at coordinate 592 of ONZH01018808.1, read as the reverse complement.
GCTGTATTCAGGGATAGCTGCTGGAGTAGGGACAGAGAGAGGCATTAGTGGTGTATAAGGTGCTCTGCTACATACAAAACTATATTTGGCACTACTGTTCTGCGTTCTTTTTGGCTGCAAAACCCAGTTATATACCTAGTGTGTATATGCACCATCTGATCTGGCAGTATACGGCTGTGAATTTTATATTTTTTTTAAAATACAGTTTATTTGGCTCTAGTGTTCTGGGTTCTGTGTGCCTGCAATACCCTTTTTGTATACCAGGTGTAAATACCCACCGTCTGACCTGTTAGTACACGGCTGTGTACTCAGACATATTTAAAAAAAAGTCCTGTTATTTGGCACCTGTATTGTGCGTTCTGCGTGCCTGCAAAACTCTTTTATATATGTGCTGTTAATACACACCGTCTGACCTGTTAGTACACGGCTGTGTACCTAGAAATATAAAAAAAAAAAGCCTTTTCATTGGCACCTGTACTTTGCGTTCTCTTGCAAAATAATTGTATATACGTAGTGTTCATACACACCGTCTGATCTGTTTGTACACGGCTGTGAACCTAGAAATATATTTAAAAAAGCCTTTTCATTGGCA